>JABFQD010004655.1:0-11533 GCA_022817045.1 Psix sp. ZL-2020
CGACCAATGTCCATGTCTTTCTCGATGGCTGCTTGGTTAGCCCCTTTCCAAGATTCGATGTATACTACGGATACTCGTGTGTTTAAGGCGCGGAAATACTGGAAAAAGATTAACAAAATATAATTTTTCTCTCGTTGGGGAAGAATGATTATAATGTGTAATTTAACTCTGCATGTTTTTACTTTCCTTCAGAACATATATTTGAGCTAAAATGCAGGCAGTATGACTACACGCTGTGGTAGATTTTAATAATTTATGATATGCTTGTGCACAATTATTTCGCGGATTTAATGTTCCGTTGTAACAAAAAGCGTATTTAATAAAACTACTGACCACGCAATCGGGCAGTGTAATTGAATAATTTTGCATGCATCCAATTAGTGTCGCGACAACTCTGCAAGACTTACCAAATCCGCAATGTTCGCAACTTGAATGATATCATGTACGACTTCAGACCTAGTGCTACCGTTTCTTTTATCAAACTGAAACAAAATATTTTACACTATTACTATAATTTTAACGTTTAATATTACAGCACAAATTTGTTCGATTGAAAACAGTTGAATCTATATTCGAAAAAATAACATAAAATAATATTTGACATAGAAATTCATACTTTACCTTCTAATTTTTCGAGCTACCTATTTTCTTTCGAGAATTAATTGAACTGGAATTAATTACTGAGTACACGGTTTTGTATATAAAGTTATAGGAATGTCAATTTTGGATATAATTTCTACGCAAGCGTTATCTTGACTACCAGTTTCGTCAAAGAAATTTTGCAGTAAATAAATTACATGTTTATTATGTAGTTTTATTTTGTAACATGAATGAATTGGCAAAACCGGTTCGAGTGTGTTTTTCCTTTATGATGATTTAGTTATGGAGTTTAATTATTTTTCATTTTAACGAAATGCATCATTCTTTAAACTATCGGTAAACTATTGAATACCAATTATAAATATTGGCAAAGTGACACAATTGATGAAATACTCGAGTACATGAACGAGCGTGGTAGTTGTGATAACTGATAAAATAAATACAAGAAAGGTATTCGTGATTTGTGATTGAAATGAAAAAATATAATTCATTCAGCAACATGGAAATATCAATAAAAGCAGATATTCTGTAAAAACATTATACCGTTAATTATTATGCAATAATAATAAATGCATATGATATTAAAACAATATAAAGTTCAATAATGTAATAATAATTGCATATGATATTGAAACAATATAAGGTTCAACAATGAAAATTATACCATAAGAATATTATAATTCTATCAAAAATGTATTTTCATGTATGAGAAATTAATCGAGGACTTGACTACAGTAAACTTCAAGAAAACTTTCATTATCCATAAATTACCATGTAAACGCAACTTATGAATTTGTTTTTATGTTTAATATATCCATGAATAGTCCAGAATTAAATTTAATAATTAAAATTGAGTCTGGATTTATCAAACCTTATATTATTCTCACATAAGTTTTACAGATATTATTAGTTGTAAAGTCAAATAGAAATGAATGCGAGATCAATCATAGTAATCCTTACTAAAAGGATTTTGGAACATTGTTCCAAAAATGACTATTGAACTTCGTCGTCAAACTATCTTTCTTTCTTTCATCCTTACACTATTATTCTTTATTGATTATTCCATCGCGCAACTTTTCAGTAACGTTGCGGAATTCTATGATTTGATGTTTAAAAAATATGACGATTTAAACAAACATCGCGCAACGCGTTGTTTAATTATGTTTTAATTTCCGTGTGTACTTTTGTACGCTCATCTTAGTTTACCGAACTGCACTTCGCAACTAAAACTGTTTTACAGTCAAATGAAAATAAATTACATTTGCAATTTCCGTCACTCAAATTTGCTTTCAATATTGACTTCGCAGCAGCTATATATTTCAAAGTTCGATTCGCTGGCAAGTAGTAAATTTTACAAACACGTTCTGATCTGAGTTTGTTCTATTCAGTCGAGTCAAATTATTGATCAGGAGTAAAAATTTCGAAAGTTCATTACCTCTGAACGCGACTCGTCTTAAAAATTCACCGGCGCCAAGTTAAACGTAACTTAGGAAATTGAGTTACTCGGACATTGTAGAAGAACAAAAAGCTCGACTGAAAAAAGTGGCTGGCAAAAACGACGAGCATCAGTTTTGAAGTCACAGTTTTTCGTTGTTTTTATTATTACGCGGGTTCGCCCGATAAGCCGAAAGGCAGACGCGAGAGACCACCTGCGAACTTGCCGATGGAATTGTGCGCAAAAGTTAATTCGATTTCGAGCGATGTATGACCATCTCGATAAAGCAACTGAAAATGAAAAAAAAGATTGACGCCGAACAAATCAATTTTCGCACTCACGCTAGCGCGCATCTTTTCTCGCTTCTTAAAATATCACTTTATAAACAACTATTTTATGTGGAAAAGCTTTCAACATTTTATTAGTTCAATCTGTTCCAAATTCGTATTTAAGTAAACCAAAAAAACCCTAACTAAATAATTGACGAGATATTACTGGCACGCATTCATTTTTCGCAATCAAAAAGTTTCATTATTGGAATGAAGTTCGTTTATTTTAGTTTGTTTTGAGAGAATAAAAATGTGTGATTGAAAATATTCTCTGTAACATATAAATTTTACGTGCTATTTCGATGAGCTAGAACATTTTTGATCATCGCGAAATTGAATCTGAACAGCACTGATAAATAATAGAAAGGATTAATTAAAAGTGGGTTGAAGAATAGCATTCGTTTTGTTTCCTAAATCAATTTTGCTGACGAAAGAAAGAAGAGTGAAATATACGTACCATGGCTTTGTCGATAATGATGGCAGTTTCGATGTATTTGGGAACATCGCGGACGTCTCTTTTGTATCGATCGGACTCTGTATCCGTTAGGCTTCGTACATTCTTTTGCCTGCGGTTCTTCGCTGGTAGAAGATTGCCGGAGTTGGCACAACCTTTGTTACTTGTTGTTCGAGCCTCAAATATAACGTGAGGATGTTTCTGCTAAAAGAGAGTCAAGCATATAGTCGCGCATAATCTAGCGTCGAAGTGAGTTCGACGCTTTTGCGGTGCTCAAAAATTGTGCATTGAAAAAGTAATTTCAAAAAAGTTTGCCCCGACGAAAACAAGCGGAGTTTTAAACAATCCGTGACTTTTCATTTATAAAAAAGTTTATTTGAACCCGGATACTTTGCGATTGTGATGCACGAGACTGTGCATGAACATTTATCACGGAATAACAGCTGATGTGACACCTCGCGTTTTCTACAGTTATTTCCAGAGTTTTAGCCTGTTTGTGAAATCACGCTTTTATATTCAACGTATGCAGGATTTAATGCTGATCGCATACTTATTTACATACAGTTTTTCTGGCCCAATTTTTACTAAGGTGAATTTCGCATCCAATTTAGCCTTATTAATATTTTATAATTCGTGCAAATGATCAACGCTGAAATCCCAAAATGGATCATTTTTAGGGTCCAATTTCGGAGCGAATTCATTTTTGGAGGAAAAAAAATATTACAAAGTCGATGTTTATTCCACAATAATTTCTGGCCTGTAAAATAGCATGAATAATTGAATGCAATGGGAACGGTAATTTATTCATGAACGGTTCTTTCGATTGAGGCTTTTTACACGAACAAACTTGTGCACGATAATTGCACAATTTAATTGGTCCAATTAATGCATAAATCACATTGAACATTATCCAGGATTATCATCAATCAATTTGATACTTGCACAAAAATATCTCTAGGTTCATCGCTTTCGACGTATGATCAACAATATTTTATGTTACATTCATTAATGACACTAACAGCGATATTATGGCCAAATACTTTGAAATCCTGATTTCGCTCGACAACTGACAAAGTACTGTGCGCAACTTCAACTGATAACATTGTTATGATCCGTGATAAAGACAGTGACGATGATTTATGTTTTTGCGAATAAGGCGTTTCGCTCGCAATGACATTTGTATTTATACAATGAAAAAATGCTACTTTGGATCAAGTGTATCACATCTGAATAAAGATGAAAAATGTACTTAAATAAATATTACGAAATATGACAAGATGTCTAGTTCGTGTTAGATGAACTGAAGAAATGTAGTTGGAGAAACGGCTAATATTATTTTTTCCCCGTTTTTTGTTAAATTGACTAAAAACCGAGCAAAAAAGCTAAAAATTGGAGCTAAATTGCTCGAATTGA
This sequence comes from Psix sp. ZL-2020, assembly GCA_022817045.1. Classification (NCBI taxonomy): domain Eukaryota; kingdom Metazoa; phylum Arthropoda; class Insecta; order Hymenoptera; family Scelionidae; genus Psix; species Psix sp. ZL-2020. The sequence goes on from JABFQD010004655.1 coordinate 4,232, forward strand.
TTGGGATTACTCTAGAATTTTTATACGCATTAAAATATAAATTTTGCTGCAAACAATGTTATAATATACTCGCGATTAAAATTGCCTTTAGGATCAAGTATATCTGCAAGGTGAAGAGATTATTATGAATATTCATCGAAGAAAATCTATATACTTAAAGTAAATAGGTTTAGAGGTTGAATTTTGAAAATATTATCTGAATAAGACGTACTTTTAGTTAAACTGATGAAATTTTACATTGAAGATAAAATAATGTTTAATTATAAATAGTTCATGTAAAATGCATAGAAGGAACTGTCTTCTTAGCATGTATTTTTAATTGACTTACAAGTTGAAAAAAAAAATCAAATTTCTGTATTATTTCAGCAGTTTCTAACAAAATGAAAATGAACTATGAATGTTGTTTTTATCGTTTAACAGTTATTCATTAATATTAATGTATGCAAAGTCGAAACTTGTTCAATACCTTTTTGCGAATTTGGGTTTGAATTTGAAATTCCGTTTTTGAGTACTTTCTTAAATAGAATTTTTGATGTCACTGATTTAATTGAAATAAAACGCAAATATACATGCTTAAATAAAGACGCTTTTAGATGTACTTGATCTCACTGAAGGAAATCCTTCAATCAATCTCTCTTTTGTTAATAAAGTTAAAACCTTATAACAAGCATATTAATTTTATTTTCAAATTAATACGATTAAAAATAAAAATGCGAGTAAAGTATACTCTTCTTGTAATATTTTCATTAATTTATGAAAAGTTATTAAAAAAATGAATTTTTCAGCTTTTCCTCGTCTTTTAATTTGAAGGCGTTTAAAAAGTAGAGCATTTCAGTTCGATTAACATTAAAATTGAACATCGTGATGTGTAACTTTGTAACGTAACTAGTAATAATGAACCTGTATTAAAACGTGGATGGCAAAACAAAGAAATAATTGCAAAGAAGGAAGGCTCATATCCGGAAACTAATTATTCTAGTTTCATTTTCACGTGAACGCAACGATTGTCTTGTTTCGTTGACTCGCTGAAATCTGTTTGATGAATAATGTTATTAATTAAATCCAATTTATCTCCAATTAATTTCATCAGCGTGACTGTAATGCAAAATCAATCCAACGAACACACGTATACGGAGGTAACGAAACTGTGAAATGTGGATTCGTGCAATGTTTAATCAACGGAAATTATAGTCTTTTGTCATTGACATTTAACTAGTATCGCAAACGAGCTGACAAATCTTCGGCGAACTATTCTGATTCAGATTCGATCCAAGAAAATCTCGTGCTCAATCAAAAGCGAGACGAAGTTGGCGCGAGAAAAAAAGGGTTGAGTGCGTAGTTAAGTGAATCTCGCGTAGGTTCGTAAGGTTTACTTCATTTTCAAGAGAATTATAATGACAGAAGTAAATGGTAAGGCTAAAAGGCGACGGCGACGGAGGAGAATGAAGAAGCGGAAGAGGTTAAGAGAAGAAAAAAGTCAAGCGGGAAGAAGTGAGAGCTTCTTTTAATTATAGCCGGCAGTAAACTGTGCCTTGTGTATATCGGACTTTGTCTTCGCGCGCTGTCGAGGGTGTTGCGGACGAAAACAAAAACTCGGCAACTTCGAACTACACTGCCGGCGTCTTATCGGAGCGCGAAATAATGTCATCGTTCTTGTAACACGAACACCGATTGTCGTATCGAGAGTCTCGTTCACATTTTTTTCTCTCGCTATTCATTTCTTTTAATCATTTATCATCCTCCGACACCGACAATAAAGCCGACCATATTTTTATTCAGTGAAAAACTCGACGTCCCTGCGTTTTTGAAAAACTTATTTAGAGGGATAAAAAAGTTGGAGGCTAAGTTTGAAACTAATTTTGGTAAAATATTACCGTAAAACGTAAATTTACAAGGGAGCATCACAAAAATGAATCATTTTGTTTGAAACTTCGAGATGAAAACTTCACCTGCAGTAAAGAAGAGGAGACAAATGTATCTTTACTTCAGTCGAGGAAACATATTGCGGTGTTTACTTTTCGATCGTTTATTTCAGTCCACTTGAGAGCGCCACGATAAAATGCGCCTCGACACAAACAAAGGCGAGAAGAAATCACTGGCAACGAAAATCAATTTCGACGATGAACTCGTAATATCCGAGGGATGCGCGGCACTGAATGGTTTACGTGGATATGAAATCGCGCGTTTTCTTTGTGTACCCGTTTTTGGTCCGCGATTTGCTTTTGCGCGACGATGGAATGAGTTATGCGCGTGTTTAGCGCGCTTGCATATGTTGTTTTTGTCGCGGCTTTGCCGCGTCATAAAGCCTGTTGTTCGAATTTTAACCTGGCTTTTTTATTGTTCGGGCAAACTTGTTTTTCAAAAATGTTGATTAAACTGAAAGAAAAAGCCACGCCAATAAAAAACTGATGGACACATAACGATTATGCTTTTCGACAAATTTTGTCTTCGCGGACAGTTTTTTAATATATTTTTACACCCCGGAAAGACGATTTTTCATTATTTCATCGCGGTCTGAACTTGAATTCCCCATGTTGGTTTTTTGTCCAAATCAAAGCATCGGAGCGAAAAGTTTCACAAATCGCACCGATCAAATTTATTGCGAAATAAAATATTGCACGGCCGCGCACAAACGGTTCTCGCAAAATCGATACAATCGCGCGAACGTAAAATATTTACTCAAGTCGTGAGGAAAAAACGGATAAGTACAAATCGACAGTCGATTGCAGATACGCGTAACTCGTGAGAAATTTTTATTTGCAAACGCAGGAAGAGGATGCGAAGCGTCAATGCTTCTAGAAGCGATAAAATTCGTTCGGAATAAGACATTGCTACAAGAGGGATAGTCGTATTTATTCATTTATTAATTGTCTCTTTTCTTCCTAAATGATAAAAAAGAAGAACAATTTAGTATACATTGAAATTCATTGTTAATCCATCCTCATCAGTCAAATTAAGTGAGGGAAACGTTGTTTGCGTTTATTTCTTTTCATAAAACGACTCGGAAAAGCTGAAACACAAAGTTTGATTGTAACATTATCAGCGCAAAAAGGATAGAAATGAAAATACAAAAGAATTCACTCCGCGTTCAACTGAATTTACATATGTGGAAACGATGGAACTTTTCGAATGCGATAGTTTGAAGTGATCATTGCAATTTTTTGATCAAATTTATCTTCGGCTAACGAGTCGATATTGGATTTCGGATATTAGTTATCTGTTTATGATGATAAAAATTCAAAAAGCGCGCGAAAATTTTATTCCAATTTTCATATCACAGCGTTTAATTATTGTTTTAATTGTAGATGAATGAAACGAACGAAAATGAAAAAGATATAAACAATTTCATTCAATTAACGGCCTTACGCAAAAACGTGTTTTTATATATCATTCGTATAAATTATAAAACACATTACGTGATATTATTCTTGCGACAAATAAAATATCAAATCGGATAAAACATGGTGCTTTTGTTCATGCATTGAAATGAATTATTTCACGTGCGACGACAAGAGATGTAGAGACGGTATGACTGGAATTTTTACCCACCGATAGGTCTCCGCCATAAAATGGATGGATGACAAAAGTCTCATTGCCTAAATGTATCACGCCGCTTACTCCGTTACAAGTGTGAAAAGCTGCGCTTGCGCCGGGATAATCTTTCACTGTACCATGGTAGTAACAATGCTCTATCTCCTGAAATAACAACACACAGTTATTTCGTTTTATTACATAAGTCTAATTAAATTCATGAAAATTAAGTTGCAGAATTTTTGTCATATAATAACGATGCAAGCTCATTGTTATAAAAATTATGTCAATTTCGAGAAATAATAATCTGTATAATAGAAATATCTAATTTAAAATAACGTTTTTTCACCTGTCTGACTATATTTGAGTTGTTTCACTAGTTTTATGTCAGTTCTTTGTATGCGTTTAAAAAATAAGTACATTTTTATTCTTTTGTTATGCATTATCGGATAAAATGATGATGAACTTTGATAACAAAAACCTAATAATATATTTAAGCGTTTAATTTAGGATTTGAACACGAGTGTTTAAACTTTTAAACAAAACAAAGACGAAGAATTGACTTACAAGTGACTAGCAAACGGCATGACGCTCTTCACTTAAACAGAATCTACGGTAAACTTTGTTTCAAAACAACTGTCCCTGGACATCGTAGTTAAGTTCTCGACATCATTCTATATCCCTCTCAATGTAATTGAATTCTACGCAATAACTGATGTGCAATTATTGCAAAATGAACTTACAGACACTGTTTGTTAGCAATTTTCACCAAGAGGAAAAATCATAATTCAATTATTTTCTCTGCCCAGTCATCAGCCAGTCGTTTTGGAAGTCAAGTTGTTAAAATAAAACTAATCGATGGCTTGACTCGATCTAATGAATGAAAAACGCGTCTCGGTATTTACCTGTTTCGAAGTTTGCTCCGCTCCATCGGCTAGAAAGTCTCGCTGAAACAGATTCGGTGCGAGTAGTTGCCTGGAAAAAAGAACAAGGTAATTAATTTGACATTTTTTTTAGCGGAATAATGCTTTTTTTACAAATACTAAAAGAAAATCTCGCTACAAAACTCGTATACATGTAAACAATAAATTTGAAAACGAACTATAAAATTTTTGTATTTTCGCGCTAAGCATTTTGTAGTTCATAGTAATTGCATGACTTTTATTACATGTATGGGCTGAATTGCCGATATCATATCATCCCGAATTTTTCGCAATCTTGTAAAAGAATTTTTCGGTTGCGTAAAATTTGAAGAACTTGATTCTAATATTTAACCTGATTATTACCTTTACGCTCGTAACTCTTTTCTTGCACTTCTTATTCGTTTTTTAATTTTTCGGACGGGCGACGTCGAATAGACGGAGGGTGATTCATGTGAATACAAATGATTGATAAATCGCTTTTTATTTGCTCGGAGAAAGGTTGCGGCCAACGTCTTTCAACTTCAATTAAAAAGTTGGTCGATCCCCATGCGGGTTGGATATTAATATACATCGGGTCGTTACAGTACCGCAAACTTTACGCTTTAACAATAAAGGTTGCATTTTTAATGAATGCGAGCCCGGTCGCACGTTTAATTAACAATAGGCAAATCGTTCAGCTGGGCTTTTGAATTTCTTCGTCATATTACACAATCGAACTTCAACGAGGGTTCTCTTACGCTAAGTCAAGTGTATTTACAGTGAAACCTTCTTTCTATTACGGTCCTTTGTCTTTTCAATTATCTACCGATGAACAATCAGAATAGGAAAATTTAATGAATATTCTCATTCCAAACTTCGAACTTTTGTTTAAACACAACTTATACAATTGTAACATTCGTCTACGTTTTAAATGATTAAATTTGAATTTATATATGCCTATATGTATTTACATATATGAATAATTGTTTAAATATGAGCTATAGTATCTGTGAGCATTGACAGTAGAAAATTCATATCAGTTAAGTTCATCATCAAATGGAAGTATATTGTCAATCTAATAACAATTAAACAAATAATCACATGGACATATTGTGAAAATTCAATGAAAATAACATCAGAATATAATAAAATATTAACAAAAAATAGGTCACTGCACTTTCAGCATATTATTATTCAAATGTAAATTGTATACGGAGATACTAGTATTTATTATATATTATGTACTGTATATGTATCAATATTGATGATATATGTAATATAACTGCCGATCTGTATGATTATAGATATTTCATTTTATGTCTTATTTATGGCTCAATGTATTTCTCATATATTATTTTCTTCGTCTTTGAACCAATATATTATGACATATGTTATGTGATGTATGTATCACAATAATATGTTCATAAAAATACCATGTATATATATTTATATGTACACGGTTCACATAATTATACTGATTCATGAGTAATGACATAATCATATAACATAAATTTTCTCTTAAGTATTTATTATTAATTTATGTAAGAATTCATGAATGCTGAAATGCATGGCTATTAAATGACAATTATAATGCACCATGTATAAATTAATGTTAAACATAAATATGACATAAATATGACCCTCTATTAGTTACTAATTTTCCTATACACGATTATCGCTGAATGAAAATCATTTATGTAACATATTTCAAGACACGTATGTTCCGTGATTTTAACATGCTTGTGTTATATACATAATAATATGCAGATTATATTTTAAAATGTCGCAGAGAATTTGATAAAGAATAGAGAAATTTAAAAATAAACCTAGATAATGTGGAATTGAGTCTTATTAAGATACTTTTATTTAATGTAATATCGTATCTTGGGTTAAATATTATATCGCGAATGTACCGTAACGCATTTTATATTTTCAAATAAAAAGCATTCTCAATGATGCTGAATTTATTTGTTATCTAAGTAAATACTAATTACAAATTTATGTACATACCACATACGAAGTATTACAAGCCTGAAGACAATGTTGACCAAAGTTACATTTCATTTCAAGAAATTATTATTTTATATAGTATTTACGCGTTTGCAATTTTCCGCGAATCGGACGAGGACTCGGATGAAATTTCCGTTTAATTTTTCATTGACAGAACGCCCCGGGATTAATTCATTTTTAACACGATAACGATCAATATTACTCGCCGAGATGTCGATATTTGTTTACAGTTGACGAGCAAAAATCAATATGAAACGACACGCAAACCAGTTTATTCCGCGCCGTTGTATTAGATAAGAATATCTATTCGTTTTGCAATATACATTCGCTCGGCGATTCGATCGAGTGCAACATTTTGACGTTAATCTTGGCGATGTGTTGTAGCTACAGATTATTAGAGAAATAATCAAATTGTCGCGCAATTTCATATTTAACTTGTAAAACGGGCTTCGACATCGAACGCTTCAGGTTATTGTTATTCCATTGCTTTTCCTGCTTCATATCTTAAAAACATGATTTTATCATTTCCCTGCGATTAATTTATGGAATCATTATATCTCTGCTAATGGAAAACGAATATTTGCGAAAAATCAATGAAGTTGCGAAAAAGGAAGTTCTTTTTGAATATTGAGATATACTTACGTATTAAGTTCTAAATCTAGGCGAAATCTATGATTGAAGGCCTTTATCAAAAGGGACGTCCGATGGTAATGTTTGCCAGTCTGTGAAATGGATGGCAGTGTAAGTTTTATCAACCGAACAGTCGAGTTTCCTGAAATTATCTTAAACGAATAGATACTTACTCTAGATCTGGCCCTTGAGTTTTGATATCCTCCTTCACCGTAGCCTCCCCGTTGAG
>JABFQD010004656.1:0-11533 GCA_022817045.1 Psix sp. ZL-2020
TTAATGTTTAAAAAACCTCTGGAGACATAACCAAATACATATGACTGAGGTGACGCAGCCACTGTATTGATAGTAGAAATTCTGTTCTGCGCTATGAAGTAACTGTTTTCCTGTACCTTATATTCGGTGTTTTTCTTCTATAAATGCTAGAAGGAAATTCAATAAAATCTTCAATCTTTGATAATTAAAACTTGCTAAAATTAATATTGTATTTTATAAACATAAATTATATCGCAAGTATTTAGGTAAATATCATGAAAATAATATGCTTAAAAATTTAACTTGGATAATAATTAAATTCAATTCATTGTGTAAAATCATAACGCTACAAACATCTTTCCTTTTAAGTTTAATTTCATAAATAAATATTCTTACTGTGATTGAATGTTTTTTTATTTTTTAGATGATTGATAGCGTACATAAATTATGTTTACAAACTATAAATATTTCCATCACGAATGAAATTATAGATAAACATGTACTCGAAATATGGGATCTAAGCAAACATATATTTATTTTATAATATCCGATGAAGATTATTTCTAAAAAATATATAAATATCTCAACCTAGATTTACATTAGTAGGTGAATTCAAAATTGGTATAGGCTCTATATTTAGCATATAGTTTAAATATATTTCTCATTTATATATTTATCTGGTATTAGATGATATGAAAAATTATATGAATATATTTAATGATATTATATTCTATTATTTTTAAATAATTTCACTTTACTGACAATAGTGATGTAATAAATAGGGCAGTTAATTATCATCAAAAAGACACCGGCTAAAATTTCAGATATTGATAATCTAATTTCTGAATTTCATTGAATATGTATTACAATATCAGAGATGTTTATAATATCAAAATAAAACAATTTACTTAATAAAATGAAAAAGAGAATATGAAATATTATTTATACATTTATATATAAAGTAAACCTTTAAATAAGTACGATTATATGTATTTTGTATATAAGAGGACAAATAATATTGTATTATATTAGATGATTGCATTTGAAATGTATATATACATTAACACAAATTTTGCTTATATAGTGCTTGTGGTTTCGTCTGCAAAAGTTATATTTTTTATTGTATTAAGTTTAAAATAGAATTACTACTCCACTGATTATTTGTTTTTATGAATATTTTTTTATCATCATAAATATTTTAATTTTTTCGAATGTTTAATTAATCTAAGACTGCAGATATATTACATCTGGCAAAACATAAGATGTTATCGTTGTATACTAAGATTGTAAATCAGTGATTCAAATTTCAAATCAAGTAATATTCATCAAAGGCACGCTATGTAAACATACCATTTTATATGAATGTATGTACATTTAAATTACAATCTCTCAACGAGTTTGCTTACCTAATATACAGATACAGAGATATGTCACAATATGCAAAGTAAGTAAATGTTAATCTGAAAATCGGCCGTTATTTGTATCATTAATAATAGCCAGCATAACATTTGCGAAAACTTATTCTCTTAGATATCTTACATAGCAATAATAATGGTTTGATTTCAAAATAAGATGACTATGTACGTTGCTAAAAAATACTAAGTTATACCTATGCTATATTTAAATGATATAAACAGCCCTAAATTTCCCAAATATTTGCACCCTTAATTTTAACAGTTTATTTAAAAATATTATGTTCCTCACAGATTGTATTTCAAGACATAAGTACATACGTTCAAGTCTCTTCAATTTTTTTACACCGATTTATTTTTTCGTACGCTGACGCTAACATATACTTGTATACTTACGTTTCCCTATATCTAGTGTTTTACTACTGAGACCGAAACAACTTCTACAAATCTTGAGCAGTTTGTTCTGTTTTTTATATTTTAAGTATATAAAACATTCACTATACTGAGCTTATTATTTCTTTACATCAAAAACAATTAAATTATTTTTTCATAAAATGTATATTTGAATTCATGACACCTTCATTGAACGCTACCTGAAAATAAATTCAAAAGAGAAAAATAATCAAAATTTGTGATAAAATGCGACAATAACCAATGTGATCAATGGAATCAAATCCAAAATTGAATTCATTTTTTTATGATATTGATTTTCTCTTTACTTCAAAAGGTATTGAACAGTTAGTGAAGATGACAATTTTCCTAAAAGAATCGTTGATTCGAGTTGAACAAATGAACAAAAGAAATGAAGTCCTCTTGTGAATCTTTCTTGAATGCAATCCAAGCGCTTGCTATTACATTTAGTCGGCGGTCGAACTGTTTGAGTTAATGAAAGACTCTACCTCGAGACGCTGACGAGGCAGCTTTGTGCAGATGTTTAGTGTATGTGAGTCTCATAGTTCTCAACGGTACAAACAATTTTTTGAACTTTCCGAATACAAAGAAATTGAACATAACCAGTCTTGGGTGCTTATTCAGATATGTCAGAATACAGTTACTACTGAATCCCTTTGTTTGCGATCAAAGAATATTTGTTTATTCGATAATACAACTGATCCGTCTCGTCCCATGATAAGATAATTGCTATGCGATAGATGTGACCTTTTCAAATATCTTGAAAAACGTATACATGTATGAGTATAAAAAGCCAATTTAATTAAATAAACTTTGATCAATTTACTATTTTCGTATTTAAATAAAATTGTTTACTAAAATATAAAAATTGGTATATTTTTATGAACAAATAATTGGCTTATTAGGATTTTATACTAAATACATACGTTAACATTTCAATACGAAAATTCAATTTTGAAAAAATATAAAACATACAATTTAATGATGAAAGAATCATGAAAAATGCTGAACACTTTTTGTACTAGTGTTACATTTTTTAAATTTTGTTTACCTATTTTCACAATTAGGTATTATTCATGCTTTCAAATTACTTTTACTGAGAACTATATTTCCGTTTGAAGTTCTCACATACTCCATAAAATTACTGCGAAACAAAATTAGTCCAACAAATGAATGGTACTTTTGTTACAAGAAAACGTATTGTTCGGTAAGGTAAACATTTTTGCAACCTTATTATTTGAATTTTTTCACCTAGAAATACTGTTTTTTACCATTATGTTCATAGCAAAAATTTGTGCCATTTGAAGCTATGATTAAAAATGTTAATTCCGAAAGTACTCTCGTTCTAATAATCAAAACACCGTGTTTTCGCGGATAAAAAACAAAATACAAAAATATCATCGATTCAGGATCAGGGGAAATCTTTGAACTGTGAGTTGAAGTTCATACAAGACAATGCACACTTGGTTGTATCCCAGGAAAGATAATTACATCCGTCTCTGTCATATTATTGTCTCGAAGGACTATTGTTGCCCACGTTGAAGCAATACAATAGTAATGTAACTTGCGTTATCTGCCGGGCTTTGTTTCGTAATTTATTATACCGATTTTATGACTTTCCGACAAAACGGAAGCCTAGCGTACCTTGTCGAAATAGGCGCTAGCTGATGATTGTATCACAATGTTGCTGTAAAAAATGTCAAATTGGTTTTGTAATTGTATAAGGAAATTGTTTGGTTGTGCGTATACATTGTTTTGCTCAATGTGTATGTAAATTTCGCGAAACAATAGCTGGTAACGAATTACGCCACAAATGCTATTTGCAAGGATTAGCACTACATTTTAATTAATCATTTTCAAAATAAATAGCTTTACTTTGGAGTTCACGGTTTATTGTGCGACACAATTAATTATAAAATGAACGGCTTCCCAGCTCACATCTTACTATAGTTGTATGGGTTTTATTTTGGGTTTCAATTATTGAACCTGCGTGAATGAGATCATAGGTGAGGTTAATTAGTTGATAGATTGATCAGAAGTAATGTGGAAGTAAATGACTTTCTTGGTCCACTAGTCGCTGCAATTTTTCATCTAAAATTGGTATCCGATAAACGCGTTTTTCTTTCGAATCAGTGCTTGCAATGTCGATACATGATCTAAGTAGAATCATTATTTTTCATTTATTCCGCTGGAACTAAAACTTATGTACTTGGCAAGTATTAATCGACTTTTAAGTTTTGATTGTACTTCAGAGCACTATGCGAAAGTTTTATTTATCTTAAATGAACCTTGTATTCATGACCTTTTGAGCTATTTTGCTACTCTCTATCACAAATTTTAAGTAATAAACTTGAATTTCGAATATGCAATATATATAATATAATTAGTTTTAAAATTTAGGGGGAAAATGAGATTAAAACGTCAATTACAAAATTTAAATTTTCTTTTCATTTTTTAACGTAAATCAGACATGTTTGAGGAAGTAATTTTAAATCAGTGCTGTTCCGTTCGATTTAAATCATTATATATAATTAGGTAAAGAAATGAGCAACAGTTATATATAGGCATGATATGAATGATCAATGAATTTACGACGTCTGGAGAATACTTTATTCATATAGTGCTGTTTCATTTTGGTCTAGTATCCTTTACATCTACATTGTCTTAAATTAGTGATATCATTGATTATTGTTTTCACTTTCTCAACTACTACTATATTAGAAACTTCGTCTTGCACGATATCGACATACTTTTTGATTAATTACCAGGAATAACGATATTGTATTCTATATATACTGCTATAAATTTATGAGACATGAATGATTTTTTTTTCTATAATTATAAGATATTAAATTATTTTTTTATCCTCCAAGATTAAGTAATAAATAATTAATAGAACTAACAAAAATCGAGTTCACTTTTTTTGTCTTTCAATGAAATCATAATATTGGAACGGTTCAATTCGATCATCAAACTTAATGGAGTATACTTTATTCTATGTTTGAATTCACATATGAAACTACTCGCAGAATGCTAAAAATAATTGTAAGTTTTCACATTTTACTAACTGATAAAAAAATACAATGTCATTGAGAAATTTATCTCGGATTAAATTATCGCAATATCGTTTTGTAAAGAGTCATTTTCATGAAAGTCTTTTAATTTTCGCGAAAATGAACTCTTTCAATTTAAAGGTGTGGAAACTGAATATTTTTTGTCAACTTTAATTCATTGATTATCTTTTTTCAGTTATCGAACCACTGTAATATTTATAATATTGATATATTATAAATTATATATAGTGTAGAGTCAATAATAAATTGTATACTGTATATAATAATTATCAAGTTATGGACTTTTAAATAAAATTATATTTTCTCATAAATTGGATTGTTTTATAATATGGAAATAATAAAGAGAATAATTTTAACAGAAAGTTAAGTTAAGCTTTAATTTACATCCAATAAATTAATAAACTTCGTGAATAAATATATATCATCGTAATTACAAAAAAAGAAATAATATAAATATAAGATTCTTGAGACTTAATAAACTGTTAAAAAATATTGATGCAATACTAAAGTATTCCTCAATTTTTCATTTTTGTCATGATACAGTTTTTTCATAGCTTTAGCATGTAATCAATAGTATATTGACATTTTTGCATCTAAAGAAAATCAGCATTTCAACAACTATTAATTTTTGTACATACTAAAAAAATTGTAGTAACTTTTTGGTCTGCATTTTGATGCATTATAAGATTAACTTTTGCTTGATCTTTACCTACAGTTCTTAACATCGACTTAAAAGGTTCGAAGAACTTCACCAACTATCCATCAATGTCAAAACAAGTTTCTATTTGAGGTATTTTATTTGATTATTTACTATAGAAATACTGGACTTCTATCAATAGCTTAACAATATAATATATAGGGACAATATTTAAAACAAATAAAATTAAATGAGTTTGTATAAAAGAACGCACATTATTCTGTCACCAAAAGAGTATTGATTAAAATTTGCAATTCATGAGTTATAATGTCACCCCAATTATTTTATAAGGATTTGTATCGTGAATACTCAAGTAGACATTATGAGGATTGATATACGTGTTAACAGGTTTTCATTTGTTCATAAGTCAATTGAATTTTTTGAAACTTTGGTACTTACGTACTTTGATATTTCTCAGAATTTAATTGTATACAAATATTTCAGTTTATATGAATTTACAACCAAATGTATAACTGTCTCATTTTGAAGTTACTTGAAAATCAAATAAATATGAGCAAAATATAGTAACAGTTCAAAATTTCAGATTGTAGAAAAGTACCGAGAACTTTTTTGTGAAATGACTCATTTAACATTTTACTATAATTTGTTTTATTGAATAAATCAATATATTGATTATTGAAAACTATTATAAATTCTTGGACCCTTCAAATATTGGCACAAGTTATAGTTAAATTGAGTGAATTATAAATTGCAGCAAAAAATATTAACTGATCAAATTTATTTTATATGACTTTAATGAAGCGTATAAACTGTAGATAAAAATGAGATTCTAGAAATTTTATTTAATTTTTGTAGTCTCATCTAATTATTTACACTAATTCCGCCTGGCCAATTGAATGTAAAAGTTTATAATTTTTTGAAACGACGAAAAATGTCAATTTTCGCTCAATCGGAATATCGTTAACCAAATATTTGTAAAAACTTTTACTCAATCAAAATAAAATTCTGTATGTTTTGAAATGTAATTTTTTTCTTCCACGTGTTTCTCTTTACAGTTATAAAAGCTGAATGAATGATTCATAAAATAATATTACTCATGATAGATGCGTGACTTGAAAACTTAATTACACGAGGAAGAATGGGTTCGGACATTTCCGTATTTCACTTGATTTTGTTGGTAATCTTTTGAGTAGTTCGTTGAGTTCGTTTTATGCACTACTCGTTCGTATTAATGTCTACGAATTCGAGAAAGTAATAACGAGTTGGATAATTGAGGCGCTTCCTTAAGTATGCAAAAAATGCAATTGGTGCGAAGTGGAGCGACGAACACCCGTAATATTACAGCTTGCTAAGTTCGTGTAGTGTCAAAGTAACTTGTGTAATAGTGAGAAATATAAACGACTTTACTTTGTTCGAGTAGTGTAGTTAAAAAAGACACATGTGACATGATACGGAAAAGCTTACTGTATACAAAATAAGAAATTATACTTTAATATCAAAGAAACGTAAAATACAAGCTCTCAGAAAAAACTTTCTTTCACTTTTGTCTGTCTAAACAGATGATGAGAATTTATTTTTTAATTCAATCAATTTATCAATTTTAAAAAGATTTTAGTTGTAAAAGCTCGTTAGTATTTAAAGAAATTCATTTCATAAAAAAATATTTCAAAAAGCGTACATCACATGCATATCTATATGATGTGAAGATACGCTTTTTAAATAAATGAAATAATTATTTCTGCAGTACTTACACCTTCTTTTTATAGAATAAATGAAATTGAATTATCTCACCGCGTATCAAATACATGGTTTTGGTGTCTGGTTTTCAAGTAAAAAATAACAAAGGAGAAAAGTGTGAAACATAAGGAATGCTTTAGAATCGAACAATTTAATTTATTAGCAACAAACGAACATAATGTGTAATGTGATAAAAGCTTCAGACTAAGGCGTTATCATATTTGAATAAAACAGTGCTATTGCCGGAAGTGTGAATTACGACCGCTTGGTCACAAAGATTTGAACATCGCACACTTTGAATTGATCGTATATGTGGCGCCGTTTTGACGTACAACAAACCAACGTTGATCAGCAGGATCATTATTCGATATACGGACTACTGTGGCTTGTTCCGTAATTCAATTATAGAGAAGCCGGCACGTCTGTACGTGCCGGCACACTTGTACAATCTGCATTTGACGCCCACTGATTCATCTCGCCATGTTAACAGCGGCGGAGATTTTGCGCGGTTAATTCCAAATCCCAAAACCACGGAAAATATAGTCACAGTCAGCGGTGCGATATAGTACTTATGCCTCCCAACTGAAAAACGTCATTTCTAGAATAATCAACTTTTGAACCGAAATATATAAGTCAGCGGCAAAAGTATCCGATTATCATCAAATAACATGAAAATGTTATTTCTAAACTTTACCGTCTAGAGGGAGGAATCGACGCTGCACCGTTACTGCCATGCTCATGTGAGATAAATCGGAAGCAAAAATGCCCGGAGACTTATCAGTTCAATCTCAGTGGTTAATCACCAAAGTTAAATAACACTTCATTACATCACCTGAATCTGGGTTAATAATTTTTCGTACAGTTTTATGGTGCTCATTACGAGCGCGGAACTGCAAACCATTCGGTTACTGTGCAACCAGGAAAATGTTTCAAATACCATCAAACAAACTTCTGTAGAAATGCGTAAAGTTTTACCGCGGTGTAATATGATGTCACCGGGATTTGTTTGCGGGCTACATTTTGTTAACTTCGTCGATGATTCTCATTTGTGATGGAATTTGTTTTAGCTCGGAAATTTGCGTGAAGTACGCGCGAAGAATATGAACGGTTGCATATGTATGCAGATTTTTAGATGAAATCGCTAAAGTATAATTTGTTGCATCAGATGTTTATAACGCTCGCATACCTACAAAATGTAACACGTTTTATGTTGCTAGAAGCGAGTGCTGGGCTGTGCGTAACAAGTTACTCGTTTTATTATGCAACCACTTCGAGAGTTTCGCTTCATAAATTTAATATCATCCATTCCAAACACACGTGACACGACCAATGTTACGACTAACGCGACGGATTTAAACTTATTACAATTGGAGTTCATTCGTCATACGAGATAGAGTAACAACGTTAATTTGGGCATGTTCCAAACCATGGTAGTGCACTTTTGATAGCGTCAAATGTATTTAGTGACAGCTTTAACTGAAGTCGAATTGATCGACGTTTCAAAACGCCTGAAAATCAAGTGAAATCGTGTTGTATTGTACTTTTGTGTGTAAGAGCTATTCTTTGATCTATTCAATGACGTTTCATAAAACAATAGAACTAATATCATCATTGTTGATTTTATATTATTTATTCATCAAACATTTTTCAACTGTTTCATCGTTAACTATTATTTGAATTATTATATATTTTCGATGCTTTGAGTAGATTTTTATAAATATTAAATGTATTTGTGTCATTAACAGATAGTTACATATTAATAGACATTATTATACGTGTCATACACACGAAACGTTATTTCAATTTAATATAGTAATAATTGCAAGAAGTTGTGCTATATGAAACACGATTTGGTTGAAAAAAGTTTAGTACATATAAATTGAGAACATTCTGTAAGTCTAGAAGATTTGTCAAACAGCGGATTTTAGTCTTTGTTGACCGAAAGCTTAACTTCGGAGGAACAATGTCACAAGACAATTTAAGTCATAAAACAGTGCTCATTTTTGATTGCTCATAAAGTTTCGACAAATTAAAACAAAGAGAAATAAACACAAACTTTTGTTATTAATTTTTTAATACATTATAATACATAATACATTTTACGAAAAAATATTCATTGAATTTATATTTTCATCACAACAGTGAAATATATGAAATTTTTCATGATGCATTGATGAATACTGTTATAAATAAGGTTTGTGAAATATAAGGTTTATATCATTTGAATTATTTTATTTAAGTTATTTCATTTTTACATTTTACATAGTGTTCGATGATGGTAATACGCTGGTGTTGTTTTTCATCGATATGAAAAAGAATTTTAAAAATATTCAGTCATCGAAAACTGTATATGAAAAAACGAATGATAAATTTTCAGAATAAGTTGCCAAATTATAACCAACTGACATATTAATCAAATGTTGACACTTTTGACTCATAAACAATGTTTCCCAATTTCATCAATAACGTCGCTTCTCCATATGTCTAGCACCCTCTTGGAGCCAATCTCACATTAACAAATCTTCGAATCCCTGTCACGTACACGATTGGCATTCGTTATAGCGACAACGCGGGGTCATATTGAGGTATTAAAGTCTGTCATAAGTCGGTGAGGTTCCAGATGTAAGCGCGTTGATACAACAATACAGTATACCGAAGTGCTTCGTCTTAAAAAGATCCTGCAAGAAATGAAGACGCGGTTTTATTTCTGTCTTTCGCATTGTATATCTATGAAATATTACGTTTCTTTATAATAATTCACTGTTATAAATACGCTGAAGAAACTCCGCGAGTTCGTAATATGTGGTCACTGCAAATAACATTGCGTTATGTTTTGCGTGTAATCTGACTTGCAGTAGAATCCTCTTTCCTGTCGAATTTTTTGGCGACAACTTTTGTCCAGTGCCTTTTGGTACCTAATCCGCATCGTCTGAGTATATTGTTAACGTATCTATATGCACCATAATATTGGCTCTATATCACGATTATATTCCGGAAGTTCGACCAATATATCTATTCATTGTAGCTGCTGGTTACGCTCGCGACGGTTTTATGTACGTTGCTATGGTGTATAAATGGTATATTTTATTGAACGGAATGCAACGTTCTTATCTGTCTGCTACTCCGAGCGAGTCGCTATTGGCAAAAGGATTTCATTTTTTTACACGCACACTCTGCCTTCTCAAACATTGTATGTTGCGTGACTTCGGCAACTAAGTAAAATAATAGTGATCGTCTTGACCGGACTTTTATACGTAGACTTTTATCTTTCAGAGAAATGTCATTAAATCCGTGTCTTGCACCGGCTTCTCGACGCTCAGGATAACATTAGGATGGTTTGTCACGTAATGGGCTGAGGTGTTAATACCTTTTTTACGACCACTACGCATGCTTTTGATTGCGTTAGTTTACTTTGGCTGTAATAAATGAATTAATCTATTATCAGCTGTAATCAATAATTAATCAATTCAACGTTTCATTAGTTATATGTGAGTTATCTATATTTGCACTGGTAACAGGGAGAATACATTGTATTCGTTTGATTCGTTTAGTGAAATTACATTATGCTTGACACTCACGACATATTCATTCGTGGTTAATTATTGATGGTGCTGAAATTTAAGTCACGAACATGTAATTTTGAAAATTCGATAAATCATTTAAGTTCTCATGAGATCGGCAGCTATGTATGAAATTTTATGCTATTTAGTAATAGCATAAAATAACAGTAATGAAATAATAGAATTAACAAAGGATGGGTTTCTAAACAGTACTTTTTAATATAAAATGAAATATGTATAAATGAGTTTATTGGATTGGAAATACTGTTTATTGATAGGACGTATAGGATATTATTGTATCTTATATGTCAATATAACTTAAAAACTATAATCAGAATCGAATTTAATCAACCTGATCGTTGATTAAATTAAATCATTTTCACTTCATTCTAACAGAATATGGTTAATTTCATTTAGAACATAGTTAATTTCTGACAGTTTTTACAGTATAAAATAACTGATAAATTTCTCAACTAAATTGTACAATATTACGTTAAATTTGGAGCGAAAACCACTTTATAATAATTATATTTTGCACACTGAAAGTGTAACAACAGTAGTTTTTATCGTTTCAAAATATATATAGTGAAATTTTGAATTTATACATTATTAATAAGTATAATTTACAGGTATAAATACAAAAAACTATTTATAAAATATAACTGCAGAAACATAAGAACGAAGAATACAACTTTTATTTCA
>JABFQD010004657.1:0-11532 GCA_022817045.1 Psix sp. ZL-2020
TGAATTATATAAAATTCTTTTTTAAAGAATTATTTAAAATTTAAAAAAAAAATGTTTATTATTGTAAATAAATTCAAAATTAATATCAAGATTTGTACGCTGCTTCCATCAACTTTTTGATTTACAATTAAAAACTAAAATTACCTCAAATATTTTCATAAAACTTCATTATGGCTAAATAAATTTAAAATTGTTGGGCTATTTTGTTTAAAAATGGCCATATGGGTATATATATGATATCACGACAGTATATTTATTTCGTATACTATATAATAATGTGGTTACGTCTAATGGTGGGAAAGTGTAAAATCTCAGTACTCATCATTATAAATTTATAATTAGTTTATCTTGTCTCTTTTCACATATTATACATCTTTGATTGAAAGAAGATAGAAAAATTTATTTAAAAATGTTAAGACCTTCTTATGCCGTGCTATTCATATCTAAAATGGGGGAAGTTACAGAGCAAAATTCACTAAACGGAATTACTTTAAAATTTAATCGTATAAATGTTATATTAGAGAGTTTGAAGTTCAAAATTGAATGAAAAAAATATAAAATGATGTTTTATTTGTTCTTCCCATAAAACTATATGACTCCATTTGAAGTGTAATTGAAAACTATTTTCGGAATATCCAAACGTTTTTGAAATTAGTTATGCACTCACAAACGTATTAAAGTAATTTATAACATATTTAAATAAAATAAGTATATTTTTAAAAATATTAAAAAGAGTTTTTAAGTTTACAGTATTTTCATTTAGTTTAAAAATATTTATAATATCTAAATAAAAAATCATAGTCACTAAATAACAAATTTTATTAAGGATTATTAAATTATGCTATAAATGTTTGTTAATGAAATTCTCAAATGACTCACATAATTAAAAAGGCATATTAAATTATTTAAACTTATGTGCCTAAGTAAATTGATTTTTAACAGTATTAATCACAAAGAAAAATAACCATGATTAATATAAATTTGAATTATTAGATATTCTATTTTGATTCAAATACTTTTGATCATGTTGTTATTTGAAGCTTCTTGAACGCAGCTATTAATGATCAATCTTTCCTAAAAAAAAAGAAACATCGAAATCATTAACTGCTTACACAAAACCTAACATCTAATGAAAATTATGTAAACACAAATTCACTGTGAAGACAGTATATGTGTTAAATATAGTCTATTTATATATAAATATATAAATATGTGTTAAAATAGAATATAGTAGGTTTATATTAGAAAATAAAATATTATTAATAATGAAATAAAACATTTGTCATGCCAATTAAATATATAAAATCCGAGTAAATAATTGATACTATCTATAGATTTTTGCAAAAATTTAATTTGATTTGATTAACAAATGTTAAACTTAAAACCCACCTTAACATAAAATGGAAGTTTTACTCTGGGTTAATTTCAAAGTATCATGTCCTGTTAGGGATATTGTCGTTAAATTTTGCATTTAAAAGTTGATTTAATATACTTATTGTTAGAAAGCAGCGCTGTTAATTTTTATTATTAATTAATTGAATTATATTTTTTATATGATGAAGCTAATTTGAAACAATATGTATATTGTCTAAAATAATATGTATAAAAAAATCTGAAAACTTTTAAACAGATTTTTATGCGAAAAATATATTAAAATAATGTTTAAAACCGAGCTGCTTATTTATGTCTCAATTTTGCTGAAGATAATTGTGGTTAATTACTTATGAGTTCAGTATCAATTAACGTATTATTTTAATTGAAAAGCGCAATGAAGGAAAACAACGTAGTGTCTTTGAAGTTGCGATTTATATTCCCGACCCTTCATTGGTGTATCCCCAACTCAAAAGGAGCATCAAGTCCTTTACATCGAATTTTACGCAATGCTTAGATATTTGTAGGAAGGTGCCCATTGTTTAAAGTGTATTAAAGTCAACTACTTTGTAAGAAAGATTTAAAGAAAACTTTTTAAAGAGAAAATGTTTTTAAAGTGAAAAAATTTCTCTTACACAGTATACATTATAATACTCAATAGTTAGATTAATGATAAAATTTTATTAAAAATAAGTTATTATTAAATAATTTTTTAAAAATAAAATAATGATATTTTTTGTAAATAAAAATTTATGCTCAAACAAGAAACGATAGAATTGAACTTAAAATCAACTGAAAGGATACTGGCTCTCATTCATAACTTCTGATTTAATTAATAAATTTTTTACTCACAAACATTTACACATATCTAACATATAATTAGTTGTAAGCTTGTCTAAAATACTATCTATCGAATATCTATTATTAATTAAAAGTTACTATTTCGATACATAATACTTTATCGGTTTTTTGATTTGATTAATGTAAAGTTCATATTACGTTATAGACACGTATATTTGTATTCTTAAATTCAAAATTGGTATAAGTATTCTAACTGGTTATCTCTAAATCACAATTGATTACCCTTCTGTATGAGCAAATATTACAACTGTTCTGAAAAAGACTGAAATGAAACATTAATGTTAGGCCACGCATAGTTCCGCTTTTGAAAATGTACATATGGCAGATCTTTCAACAACTACAGTGAACAATTTTTCAATAATAAAAATCATACTTAGACACATATATTTGTTTAAATAAGTACATTTTATTATTACATTTTCCAGTAGAAAAAGACTTATAGATTCGTATAAAATTAATTTAATAATATTTATGTGATTTTTTTACAGTTGTTTGATTAATTTCTCTATGCAAAAATCACATTTTTCTTTTTGAATATTCATGCATTTTTTTGTTTATGTTTTATAAAAAAGATGTGTTAGCATATATAAGTCTTTTTTGATTAAATAACGAGAATAAAAAGTAAACTAGCTTCGATGAAAAAAAATAATATGCAATTTGAAATAACTGATTTTAACGAAGAGTGATTATTAAATCAAATTTATATTCAGTTTGATTAACATAAAAGTTAAATTCAATTAAAATAGTTCAAAATTGATATATTTGTATATATGAAAAGTAAAATTTAACAAAATTATGAGCTGAAAACAATTTTGCAGTATTCGATGAATTATAAGAATTATTAATTTTTAATTTGAAATTAATAACTATAAATCTGTACAATACTTTTTTTACTTAAAATTTGAAAAATTGTACAATTAAATTGTATATTTTTTCACTGTTAACCTCAATTAATATAGTTTATTGCATAATTGTTTTTGTATAAACTCGAAATACAAAATGAACACAACAACGTTTATAGTAAAACAAAAAACTGAATCACGGTAAATATAACCTCGGACAAAATAGCCAGATTTGAAAAATTGCAATTTGACATATATCTCGATGTATAACAATTCGGAAATAAAATATCTTTGATAAAATCGAACGATTTCGCATATCGCGAGGTGTTTCATTACTAAAGCGTTTTTATAATTTCACATCAGCAGCTTCGACATTCGCTTTGAGGATCTCTTCACTATTATGATACTTACACGTAATCACATTGTTACATGCCAAATCTACGAACTCAACAACAAATTAATCAGGACTTTGTATTTGTTGACGTTTCGTTATTTAATGCTATTATTATTTAAAGGTTTATTTTTATTGTCAGGCTATTTTGTGCAAGGTTTATTCAACTATTGATCGTACGAAGGGTAATCATATACTACATAACATATTAAAAATAATAAACCTGATGAAACTAGGGAAATTTATGCATAATAGCAATCAAGGAAAACTGGAAGAATTTGTATATAATGTTAAGTAAAATCGACGATAAAAAAATGTGTTTTTTTCGTTGATATTAGAACCATACTTATGATTATTTCTTACACTTGCTTCCATAATAGTCCCTTGTTTAAATAGATCACAAATCGAATTTCATACATTTCGATCACAGTTTTACAGTATAGATTTTTGTACACATATTTACAATTCAAAAAACTTAGATCGTGATAGATTTATCATCGAGAAAAGTTGTAAAAAAGTCAGTTTAACTTTTTTACGGAAGCTGTCGATACACTATGTGACGCGTGAAAGTCTTTGAAGATTTGTTTGAGAATCTTTGATTGATTCATAAATAGAATGAAAATGATTTATTAAATCGACCGCATAATTGGTCAAGCGCATCATTAGGTCTAGGCATTTTCGTAGTTTTAACATATCATAATTTATAATTTATGAAATTTTCCAAATGATTTTCTGTTTTTAAATTTAATGTTCATGCATTATGTACAGGAATGCGCATGTTAATCATAGCTTCGCTTATTGCATATTGATTTATGTAAAAAATTTGATCGATTGAAAATTTGCTTATCATATTTGACTAATAAGTATTTTTAATTTTTATACATGTCACAGAGAACTTTTTCCATTGGTGTGTTGCCAATGGTTTTATGAAAGTAAATAAGTTCCACCCTCGAAGCTGGTACAGTCCGCAACAAAGGTAGCAACAGTAATAATCTACCAAATCTGGCGGGACTACTTGGCTGATTCACTCGGGCATGCTGGCCTAGCATGACTTGGGCTTGGTCTTGTAAATTTTCTATTTGACTCGAATCCTTTAAGCCACGAGTTTCTGTAAATAGAAAGATAAATGTCTCGTTGAAAAAATGTTATTTAGTGTTGTTCAGAGGTAGGAAAAGTTAAAAATATAAATGTTTGTAATCATAATTACATTTTTACAAGAAATTTAAAATAATGATTTAATTTATTAGAAAAATAAGATTTTATTAACTCAACATTTTAGTATTAATTTTTATTTACTATAGATTTTATAAACGTAAATAAATTTTTATATAACATAATAAAACTAAAGATTTAATTATTAACATTAATTTTAATAAATATAATTTTATGGATTTTAAAAATAAAATTGTATAGAATCGAAAAACTATATTGTTATTTGTATACATTCAGCTAAATCTTTTACATTCAGCTAAAAAGATTTTTTTTTTCAATTCACCTGGTCGAAATAAAACTATTGCTTTCATACATGCAAATTCCGCAGGATCAACCATGACTGTTTTGTATCTTTGTAGCGTATCATGGAGATGTCTAATATCAGCTGCTACTTGACTAGGTTTTCCTGTTGTTGGCATTGGCATCACAGAATGTGGATGAGAGTGTGGAGATAAAGTAAGAGCTGTCAGCTCCGCAGCATTAAAGAGTGGCGAAGATTCGAGTGGCAAACACCATTGAACAGCGTTCAAAAGAAATAACTCGGACCAAGCTTCTTCAAGAAGAATAACTTGATCTCGAAAAGGAAGACTTCCGAAAGAAGGCAAATTTTTGGCCCATTTGACTGCCATGAATAACAGTCTGGCACTGGTTTCATATACCGTTTCCACGCTAGTTTGGGGGTAAAGAGATGGCAAAACTGGTTGCATCTGAGTACATCCACTTCGCTGCGGTGTTAAAGGTTCTTCGTTCGTTACGTCGATACTATCTTCGGATGCATTACCTATACAAAATGAAATTATTTCTATAATTTCTTTGATGAAAGAGATTCGTATATTCGTGATATTCAAAAAATGTGATATTTCATAAATAAGTACATTGTATAGGTATCACTGTAATATCTATCTATTTATAACATTTAATATACTTTGATAATATTTTAAAAGATGTTTTAACAAAAGTTTTACAAAGATAGGAAAAATATGATATTATTAAGAAATATGAGAAAAATACTTATTTAACATAATTTTGAAGTTATTTTGTTGCATTTTGATAATATAATCAATTGATTTTAAAATCATTGAAATAAATTATAATGTTGTTGGACAAAAGTCAAGTTTTATTACGTTTGAAGATGTTATAGGATTTCTTTATTACAAATTTAAAAATTCGTTTGCCACATTTTTTTTCGATATTTGTTTTAACATAAGTATTTTGATTTTATAAACTCTTGTACAAAGAAAAATCGTACGTGTATTTCAGTTTAGTTAAACTAACCATCTTCAGTATCCTGGTGAGTTGGGGTTGTCGCTGTCGTTGAATTCGTTGTTGGTGCTATACTAGCTAATGGTAAAGGCGTGGCATATCTAGCCATCGCTAATGAAACTGGGGGACTGTAAAAATTGAAATGAAGTTTTTCAACATTTTAAAATGAAAACATAATGCAATAATTTTACTTCTAGGCTTTTTTATAACATTTTCTAAAAATAATTTAAATTATCTTCATTCTTAAACAGACGACAAAAAATTACTCTACAAAATTTGAGTTGTTGATAATGATTTGAATTTTGTTACTGATTTTGATTTTGATTATTTCACTAAAACAAATTTCGTTTTTACTGAATTTTTAAAATTGGTTGTAATGTTTTAAAAAGAAATTCTAATTATCTATGACTGATTTCACGTCACTTCTGTTAACCAGTGCAAAAAATGTGGCGTATTATGTCAAAGCATATTTTTATAACCTGAAACTTTAAATCATACTTTTAATATTATATTCATCATAAAACTAACCAATGTGTAAACATTAAATAATTTCTCATGTATGTACACAAATATCATTTGACAGAGTTGACAAAATAATCAAAACAACGAATTTGATAAACATGTCGAAATACAAGAAACAAATTTTCGGTACGCAGTTTAAAAGCTGCAAGTCTATAACGAAGAAACTAGCATCAACAAACGGATATAATTTTTCTATATGTTACATGGAATTGTGCAGACAGGCAAAAATTAAGCCTTTACCGTTAATATGTGTATCTTTACCTCATAATTTAGAATTTACGCCTGATAGAGTAAAAATGGATGAATGGGGTCCAATTTTAACTGCTTTGTCACTGGATAAAGTATTAAAATCAATAAAAATTCACAGTAGATTTCATCAAAATCGTAAGCCAATGGAAGAAATAACATCGGAAAATAAAGCTAAAAATGAGCGGAAAATTCCTTTGGTTTTGACTAGATATATTTTAGAAAGATTGTCTCATAGTTTAGCCCAGTGTGCAAGGAATTCCTCCAGTCTGATTTGCTTGGAATTAGAAGGTATACCTTTGACCCTAGACTGTGTTGCTGCGCTTTGTGTTGGAATTTCTGGAAACAATAGTCTGCAACATTTGTCGTTATGCAAAAGTCATATTGGTGATAGCGGGTGTGACCTCATCTGTCAAACTATAATAACTACTCGAAACATAAAAACACTAAATTTAAGCCATTGCAATTTGAGTTCGAAATGTGGTTCAGCTTTGGCTTCAGCTTTATCTCGTCAGAAGTTATCCTTATATCACGATACTTGGAAGCAATCTTTGAGATATCGTCAACCAGATTTCGAAGCTATGCCAGGACTTAGAAGATTAACCTTGAACGGCAATCCACAGTTAGGAAATTCTGCAGCGAATAAAATTATTGAAGCTGTCAAGGACAGTTTATGGATGAAGGCGTTAGATTTGCAGAATTGTGGTTTGACCAATGGAATTGCAAACGAAATACTCGAACTTATTCATAAAAATGCATCATTGATCATTGTGGATGTACGAGCGAATTTAAATTTAGATCACAGAATTGTTGAAGAAATAATGAGACAGCTAGATAAAAATAATGAAACATCTAGTGCAAATTCAGATTATAAGTGGATTGGTGTTCCTACAAAAAGGGTTAAAAGCGCAGTTTTAATAAGACGTCCAGAGAAAACTTATCTAACAGAACAGGTAAGTTTATTTGAATGTTTATTCAAAAATATATTTCGATTATATTTGTGTGATATACGTGAATTTGTATAGGTGAATTCGAATAAAACTTCACGAGCCATTCAACAACCTGCCCAAGCGAAGCCAAGTCAAAGAGCTTTATCTGCAGAAAATCCACCTACGATTAAAATAAAACAAGTTGACCGAAAGTGTTCTACTGTTGAAACTTCTACACAAGAAGATATGAAGCCAACATTGCATATCGATCTTCAGGCTCAAATGCTTGCAAAATCTGATGCTGAGAGTTTAGCGGAAACCCAAAAATTCACTCAAAGTATTCAAGATGATTTATCAGAGAGCAGATTAAACGAACAGTCAGCGTCATCTATTATGAACACAGATCGAACGGTTTTGATGAAAAAAATAGATAATTTAGATGTCCTGTTACACGAAGAAAGATTACGTCGTAAAACAGCTGAAGAGAAGTTACATTTAATGAAAAGAAGCATCATGGAATTGGAAAATGCTCTAAGTCAAAAAGAACAGGAAATGAGAGGCTACGTTTTAGTTAACCAAGATTCTCTGAATGAAATCTGCACTTTATTCGACCAACTTTTGGAAGTTTTAAATAACATGATGAAATGTGAAGAACCTCCCGTAGAACAATTCAATCACGAATATGATGTAGAAAATATCCGAAATCGTATGACTACAATAATTCGTCGAACCAAGTCCGACGGAATACGAAGAAAAACTAAGAATATTCTGAAAGCGCCAAAAAAATGCGTCAAATCTGAAAGCAGTTTCCGGTCATTGGGATCACCGACAATTAATATTCCTGTTTCTTTTGATCGTAATATTGGAGATAATCCCAATATGCTGGCTTCTTCTATTGCGAATACTTTACGAGAATCGGAGAGAAAAAAGCTTGTTACTCCTGTTGAAATCAGTAGAGCTATCTTCTCGAAACTTATCAACAGCAACAGTGCTCAAGATCATCATGACTACAGTTAGAATTTTTAGATCGGTATGATAAATAGATTAACATTTTTCAAAATGCAGCTTGTAGTTAGGTGTGTACGACAATTTTTATTTATAGATAATCTGGCGATGTGGAAAATCGAAGCTTTAACATCGCTATATCGTTTTTAACATTCATCCCTTGGTGCTTTATAGATTTTCAATCAGTTCCAATTCACGAGTTTGTTACCTACTTTAATGGCTTCCGACGGTCAAAGGTAATTTTTCGTGGAAGATATCATGCTCGACGTACTGTGCACAGTGTTGAAGATAATACTGCTAAGATCAAACATGCTAACGGCAATCTCTCTTTACTGCAAAACGATCGATTTTCAACTAATCGATGGAAATCTCGCTGGAATTTTGTCGCTGTCTCGCCAATATTTTATAAAGACAAATATTTTATAATATCGCTTGCAGGTAAAACTCGCTATTTTTGTACTATTTATATGAATAAATGGTTTAATGTTTATACAGCCTGGTGTTTTAATACTCACCCAAACACTCCTACGGCGACAGCAGCTTCGCGAAGCGCTCGTTCTTGGTCCATTTCTACAAGAGCTTCTGGTCTGATGGTTGCAGTGTTCCTGGGTTGGCGTTCATTTTGCACAGCTGAAACATATTACATCAGCATACGCAATTTGAAAATCTGTTTATCAAACGATAAACATTATTGCCTTCTACTCAAACAATTATTTCCATTTCATTCTTTCCTTTTTTATTACATAAGCTACAAATTTACAACGATTTTACGCTGCCGAGAAACTAGTCAATATTTACTATATGATAGTTAAAGACTGACGGCGGGATATTCTATAATAAAACAGGGAACGCCTTGTTTGCTTTCGTCAAGTTAACGTAACGTAGTTATGTCATGAACAATCTGTTTGTGACAGGACGAGTTTAACCGACGTGCAGAAATCAGATGCATTGTTTGTATCAGAGTTAGGTAACTCCCATCATGCTCCTAAAAGATTGGTATTGTCAAGTCATTATAAAACACGCTAATCAATATATTAATGGTCGAATGCTTTATTGGTCTTTAACTATTGAATTTTCTTATTACATAACAATCTATTTTTTATAGTTTTTGTATGTTCATCTTGTATTATTATTCTAATTAGTACGTTTTTATGGACATTTTTCATCCATCATAAAATAATGTTCGCTCTTTGTGTTCATTAGCAAATGATTGCTTCCTATTGTCAAAGATATTTGCTCATGAAAGAACTGTTGTTCTTTTTATAGACGCTGCCTCTCTTCAGTGAATTTACGAGGGAATGATAACTTAAAGAGATGCACTCACTTTGTCGTCTTCAAGCCCTTCGGCAGTTTGTCTCCTGTGACTCCATTTTTTGGAATAAAAATCCTCCTGTCTTTGTTTTCTCGTTCATTTGCATGCGCCGGTGACGGCTCACCGGGTGGTCTGCGCTCTAAGTTACCAAAGTGGGATGCGTTACTGCACCCTTTTAGTGGCGCCGCGCGCGTGGCTCTACATACATACTTATTTCTTCCAATTAACCCTTCGGGCGTTGGGCCACGTGACGAACGCTAACGACCTGCGTATTTACGGAGCGAATGGTTCGCGCGTTGTATCACAGCCAACCACACGCGTCGCTTTCGTATGCACATGCAATTTACAGTTGGCGACATGCAGATTTCACTTTGGCGCATGGTCGCGCTCTTGTGGTCGTCAAACGTTCCCTGTGTTATTATTTCTTATTTATCATTATACGTTCTTTTTGTTTAATTTACACTGTAAGTATCTCCAAAATGAGAACTTCTATTTGGTTATTAAAAATATTCCATTTTCATTTTGTTCGACATTGTTTTATTTAATGAATAGTTTTTAAGACGTAGCTTACACATATTATTATGATAAAAAAACATTAGAGATTTTTGCGAGATTATGATTTTTCATTTTTCTTATCATTTAGAGATTTATTGTCAAAAGACATGTTTGCTTGTTTTCATTAGCATTATTTTATATGTTTGCTACTTATTTGGACCTTTTCGTTGTATTTTAATGTTTTTGTGTAGAATAAACAATATTAAAATTAATATTGTATTTTAAAGAATCTTTCTGTATTAAAGTTCAATATTTGAATGTAGTGTTCCGTTAAAATCAATTCACAATTGAAATTATAAGTTCTATCTAATTTATCACTATAGTGATTGTAAGTTAAAAAAAACTGTTAGCTAAAAAGTAAAACAGATAACTTTTTGTCAATTTCTTTTGTCAAAAATATGTTTAAGTATTTCTGCTCCAAAAAATAACACATCAAAAAAAAACAAATAAATTATAACCAGCTTTAAATTTGGCTTGATTAATTTGCAATATGAAAAAGCACAAATAAAATTGAATAAAAAGTGCATTTATATTTTACAATGTTTGAAAAAGTTATTTGCAATTAAATAATACGTATAGTTTTAACTTATAAAATATGCATTTAATAATTTGGTTCATGATGAAAACCATCAATTTTCATTTTGTTTTTTCTACATTTCTTCCATTTTAATAGAACGTGATTCCAATTTAGTAGAATTCAATGGCAATCATATCATTGACATTATTTGAACATATATTTTATTCATTTCATTTCATCAAAGCATGACCGTATTATACTTTTTATGACGATATTTTTTGCGTGCTCTTGTAAAACAGTGAATGCTTTTTCTCGTGCCTTGATAAGTTTTTGCGCACACGCAGTTTATATTGATCGATTACAGTTATACTTCCAATAGTGATTGTATCGTTGGTTTGTAGCCATCGGTGTCTTTTAATTCGATATAGCATGAATATCTCCTTTTCGCTACAAAATTTAAATGAATAGTTCATAAGAATGATTCTGCAAAGTGTTACACAATATAC
>JABFQD010004658.1:0-11529 GCA_022817045.1 Psix sp. ZL-2020
CGGTTTTCATTATAATGAAGTTTTCTCTTCTCAAGAATTCTCATTTTATTTTTTTAATAATACTTCTTATATCTGTAATTATTGTTCGGTGGTTAAGAATTTTATTTGAGTCTCTTTATGTCAATTTTACTATATATAGGTTCTAAAGCAAATTTCTACAAATTTTACAAAATTTTTACAAAATGTGAGTTCTTACAAATTTATGAATATTTGTACGCAAATGTGTTGTTCATATAGAACACATTTATTAGCATAAAGATTATATTACTGCTAAGGACAAAGTCCGACCATCTGACATACACTTTTCTTTATGCACTCTTTTTTGGAGAGGAGTTTGGTCGTTTAGGTCCCACGAACACCTTCGAACAATGAGGCTATTATAAGCCTTTAGGTTTTAAAAGTTCTGATCTCTAAGAGATCTCAGAGGTAGTCATACCAATTGGACGAGGTGGACCCAAATGACGACACGTAACATCTGGACGAGTTTTCGTCCAAAACAAAGTATTGGTTGATCAGCATAAAATAGGGCAACCTGCACCCTACCATCTCAAATGGCAGCAGGAAATAGAGCTGAGCTTTGCAATCAGTATTGGGAGGGGTCCGTTTTGAAACAAATCAGGCTTGTGGGGACTTTTTAGTGGGTTGTAGTCTGAACTCATGCGGTGTTTACTAAATGAGCGGACTGATCCCCACACTACCACATCTTTGGTGTGCATAAGCGCATTTTCTCTTTATCGCCAATATTTTCGAACGTAATGTTGGCGAAAAAATAACTTTCCAGGTCCTTTTTTATCCTACCTCTTTTCTACGATTGTGGTTAACCTTTCTCAAAATTCTACAAAGGCTTGATATTGTTTTGAGAAATCTCGCCTCCCTGATATCACCGTGGGTGTTATTGCAGCCAGAGCAGTTTTCATTTTAATTTGCAGGAAAGGGTTAATTTTTTTATAATTAATTTCAATTCTTTATTATTCATTGTGTGTTTCCTGAGTTATTCGCAAGTGGTTCAAGTGTCATTTATATACTACCTCCCACGATTCGCAAATATTAAAACCTTTAAAATTAAATTTAATTCTCGCACGAGTACGCTTTGGTTTGATCCGGTCTATTGTTGTTTACTGCACCAATCGGATATCGGTGCTTCTCAAACTCGTAGCCTTAGTGAAATATAAATACAATGTGGAGCATTTCTTCATTTTTTTTCCTTTCATTTGTTCTCAGTGTTATTAGCGCGTCAGTTGGTTTAAGGTAGTAATTTCACGAGGAAAATTCTAAGATAAAATAGAGATATACGCCTCATCTTCGATCCAAGCCGCTTCAAGCGATGCCGCTCGAAGCAACATAGCGCGATCATGAGCCCAACAAGTAGAGTAATTATTTACAATAGAAAGTGAGTAATGTTTTTGAAAAAAAAATAATTTGTTTCATTACGCAGTAAGTGAGAAAGTGATGACTTTTTCTAATAATAAAGGAGGACTTTGTTAGCTATATACCTTATTATAAAAATATAGCAACAACCAACTCCGAATTATCGTTTCGTTAATTTCCTAACCGTTCTTATGATCAAGGAAGGAAACGACCGTGGTTCATCAACGTTAAATGTGCTGCGTAAGTGAAATGAAATTCTGTGCTCAAAATATTATAATTACGAAATTTTTTTTTGAATTTTGTTCATGCACTATATGTTTGAAAAATAATTATAATATAAAAAAGGATGTAATAAAAAAATTATGAAAATGTTGTATTCAATTGACTAGTTCGACATAAAATAATTTGGTCATTGAAACTATTATTGCATACTACGGTGTGAATTGTAGTTTTAGACTGGAATTGGACATATATTAAACATTTCTGAATGATTTATGAAGCTTTCACTGGTTTTGTTGGAAATTTATACTAATAAAAGCCAATTTAAATTTTTATGATATGTAGATCTTCTGAAGAACCATGGCAACCACCGGATGTAACGATTTTTTCGTAGAAGCCAGAGAATACATTGCTTTGGAAAAAGTTCGAACTATTTAAGGATCAAACTGCTTGCTTCTTTATTTTAAAGTATGCTATTTTTTTTAGAACATACAACAGAAGTGCAAGACATCGAGACATCAGCTGAGTCTGAAATATTTGTATCTAAATGGATACAAACTGAATACGTATAAAGAGATATCAGCTATAACACAGCAATAATTTCGTTTCGTTGGCAAGATTCGTTGACAAATGAGGCGTCAACACAAACAGTAACGCCTATTAAATTAAATTCGCTAGAAGTGAAACAACCGAAGGTGGTCCTACCAGTTAAAACAAAGACTCAATGTGTTATTGTTGGAGCTTATCTGGAGATGAAAATATGTTTCTAGGGCTTTAAAAGTATCAACAATGATAAAAAGCATGAGACAAATGGCAGGAATATTTTTGTTGTTATCACTTCCATAGAAGAAAATTTAACCGTTATTATCAAACCACTCTGTGATCGTATATACTGATTTAGCTATTTTATTCGTGGGTATTATGTATTGGTTGTATAGGTTTAAGCCGTTGGTAGCTGCGATCTGAAAATCAGTAAATTTGTCATGATATCGCTTAAATTTAAATAGCCAAATTTCAGCAATTCAGTCAACAAAGTTTTTTGTAATAGTGATGAATCACGAAGACATCGGCCTATTAAATTATTGACAACTGAGTTAAGAAAATATGACCAAGAAATGGATTTTAAGACTGATGATGTTTATTACATAAAATGACCGCTATCAATTGGGACAAATCTTTCATTTTACTATAGTCAAACAATTTTTCGAGTTCTTCAAACTATGGAATACAAAACCAATCGATCGGAATCGTTTCTTCTAAATAACAACATCGAGGATAAAAGAAAACAATATCTTTTAGGTGTTTCAGCAAGTTGGTGATAATATTGATTGAATATTTGGAATTCCATTGTTACCAATCAAAGATGCAGGTGATACTTGAATGAAAATGTAATGGGTGTTTCACCAAATATCTACAAAATGGTATCCCTGAACCATTTATATGAAGGAGACAACAAATGAGTGCAAATCTTTTTATTCACATTTAAGTAAAGAATTTTATGATTCTCACCCTAACATATTTGGGTTTGTACTTGTGGTACTGAAGTATCAAATTACCTCGCATATAAAAATGAAAAGTAATAAAGTAGATCGCGTCAAATCTTGAGGAATATTGTAAAATATGCTGTAATTAATACTGAATTATAAAAATGTTTGAATGATTACAGTTATCGCTTCAATTTCGAAAAAAAAACACCAACATTAAATAGACAAATAAATGAGAAATAAAAATATTGATGATTAAATAGTGACTCTACTAAACTGCAGTCAATCCTAAGTCAGTAAAAGTGAAAAGAAAAGTGCTTAACATTTTTCATGCAATTATCTTATTTGAAAACATTTATCTACAACAAGATTGATTATCTAGTGGAGACAATATATTCTTCCATTGACGCCTTTTCGATTTTCGGTGGAGGTGATACATGCTTATCTAAACAAGGTTATTCGTCGTGATGGAGAAACCAGATGCTCATTGTCGTATTCTGGATACGAAGTATTTTGAATTTTTTATCAACTTGGTACAATTGACATATAGCTGTTGAAAACATATTATTTTTGAAATTTATAGCTGGATGGTTGGAACGCCTTCCTCCCATTGTCAGTTTTAAATTTATACGTTGTTAAAAATGTACAAGAATATTTTCCTTTTAAGCAGGTCACTTTTCCTCAAAAACTAGTTTTTCTACCAAGTTTTTTGAAAACATAGGTGAGGTATTCGTTTAATTCATCGTAATGTCGTGCCCTAAAAAAAACTATTAGGAGAATTATCTCGTTATTCAAAATATAGTTTTAAATACATTGCAAGAGAACTTCTTGATACCGTAGAAAGTGGATCAGGTAAATCATGTTTCAAATTTTCGAAATTATATTGTCAATTTTTTTTTCAAAAATGTTTTCAGAAAAAAAAAACAGTAGCGTGCATGCATTATTTGTCTTTCATGATAATATTAAATGAGTTTAAATGATCAAACTAAAATTATATTTATTTATTTATTTCATGATATATTAATTATGAAATTACTGCATTAATGAATTGCTAGATGATTTAATTACTCGATGGTTGGATTATTTGATTTTAAGATGATTAAATTATTGAATTACCCTGTATAGCTTAATCACGAGTAATCCAGTTAATTACTGAATTACTCGATCACTTACTTACTAGATCACTTAATCACAGGATCATTTAATATCTGGCTTGAATAATTCATATATTATTGTTTTTCTCAATTCCTAAATCATCAAAATTACAAAATCACTTTATGACTGCATCATTTAATCACTGATCATTGGATTACTCCATTAATCCTTAAAGTACTTAAGTAATTTTTTCATCAAATTCCTGGATCACTGGATAACTTGATTACGTTGATTTGCTAAAAATTAATTAACGAATTATATCTATAATAGATAATATTTTAATTTATGCTTGAAATCATTTGATTGCATGTTATTTTTATATTTTGTAATTGACTTTCGATGACGCACTAGTCTTGGAACTTGATTGAAACCTAGTAACTCTAGTAATTAGTAGTGAGACATTATTCGTTTCGAGGTATATTATTTTATTTTCATGCTAATTTAAACAAACATTTAAGTGGATTAAGCCTTCACAGGATACCATTATGGATAAGCGTGCCAAAGTATTTACTGCAAAGTGACGTAGAAACGATAATGTTGAAGAATGAAATTGTCTGTTCATTTGACAGCAATGATTCAACTTTAGTCTGCGATTGCCGGTGCATACGCACAAATCCGAAAACGGTCAGATATGATCAAAAAGTATCTCATTCTTTATCAATTATAATCAGAATCTCATCATCACGATTTCGTCAAAATTAGTTAAATTTCCTTAAAATTTCTGAATTGCAAATTCTTATTACCATTTATGTCTTAACATAAATTACTATTATAACAGATTGAATCCAAATAATTTTGTTGTATTAAAAGATGAAAACTCAATAATATTTATTAATAACTGAAATTTGATCGATTTGAATATTAAGAGTCCCTCCCCACACCCTGCTCTCTATCAGAGTTTGGAGGTGCTCACTCTTATCAATATTGATAAGATTCTTAAAAACACCATCATGTTTTCTCATCTCCTGGTGACACTTCACCAGAATTGCGAAAAATTGTATTTTGTACGATTACAGCGCCATCTTCTGAAAAACAAAAAAAATGTTTTACTTAAAATCTATGTTTATTTTTGCGGAAAATCTGACTTCACTATAAAAAATAGGGGTTTTCATTTGAAATTCGCAAGTTGCCCCACCCCAATCCCCAAGGGCTTGAGGTGACAGGGCGGGATTGGTATTATCCAATAAGATCCTCTGAAACAAACAAATTTTATTAAAAACATTTTTTGATACACTTCCTAGTTTTCAAGATATTGAGTTGTCTCAAAATAAAAAGTTCACCTTGTATAGATGTAGCGACACATGCGCCAATGGGTCAGGACGGAAGGCAGATCAGCCTGAAGCTTATGCTTGACAGTCGATAAGAGACGGTGATGTTGAGGTGGGTGAGAAAGTGTTAAATACGACACGCATAAGTGTGACGGTACTCTTTTTCTTCTTGACTCCATGATGTGGAAGATACACGATTGGTGTTATGGGTACATGCTTTCGAGAAATTGGCGTCATGTGTTCTTGAGTCTCGTAGTCGCGCGTGAAGTTACGGTAAGCGCTACGACCGTCAGATTTCACGGCGAGGCGTCGTTCAAGCGACTAAAGCATACTTGTAGTCGTGTGAAATGAATCTCCGAGCTTCAAGGATTTATCTTCCTTGAATGGGAGCCGAACGGAATATCTTCCATTGGCGAGACGCGAATGGGTGGCCAGGAAATGTGATTTGCTGGCCACATCTTCGTTTTTGAGGGGTTAAACGCTTGAGACTTCTTCGATTTCCCAGAATCGATGTAGTTTTCGACGTAGACTAGAGCAATTGTGACCGGGGCCACGATTTAAAACTGTTATTATTAGTTGGTAGATGTTTAACACGTTTGGCGGCGTTACCTTTGAGGCACGATCGGAGAAAGTGCACGCGTTCGAAATCGGAAAGGCAAAAAACACTAACAATAAGAGTGTTAAAAAATCCTCAAACGCGTCCTACTTAAAGTAAGAACCCCGAAACTTTATAAGTTCAATCCGAGGTATACGTAACGATGACAATCGTGGATGAGCAAAACCTGAAAGAGAATCTAGGTGAGCAAGATCATGGTGGAGAGCACTAAGAGTAAGGGGTGAGGGGGTGGATGGTACAACGACTACAGACAATTTAGAGTTGATTTCACCGAGAACGTCGAGATACTCCATCTTGTGAGGAGCGAACAGCTAATCTTTGAAGTACATTACTCGGAACTCCTCGTCAGTGGTCAGGCGGAGCAGCTGGGCATCGAGGTCTCGGCATTGCATCCAAATGGTGTCGATATACTGGCGTCGAACAGCTAATTTGGCAATAGGGATTTGCCGATCTTTGGACACAGAGGTATAAACCCGTGACAGGCTTTCAAAGTTCGCCAGTTGTTGTGACAATGATTGGCAAAAGGACATCGTGTCGACTGGAGCCCCTAAGGTGTGTCGAATGGCAGAACTGGGTAGACTGATCAGCTCCGGCAGAGGACCGGTGAGATCATTGGCGGAGATGGTATCTTCTAAGGCAGAGCTCGATAATAAGGTCGTGCAGGAAGGATCATTGATTTCTGTGAACTCCCCGGTGTCAAACTCGGACATAGATCAATCCAATAACAGCAGGGCGACGGTCACCGGAATTCGATCCGGAAGACGCTTAGGCAGGCAGTTAATAAGCGGTTATGATCGGCCTCATACAATAGGCATCCCGGCATTCATCAAATATAAATGGCGTGACTGTTGAGAACGTGCCCCTGCTCAATAGGTACCCCGGCCCGCAGCAAGGCAGCAAGCTGCAACGGCTGAGAGCGGACCCCTGCTCAATAGGCACCCCGGTACACAGCAAGGCAAATGGCGTGACGGCTTGAACAGATGCAGGGGCCTGGAACGCCAACACGTGGTCAAATGAGAGTTTAATCGTGGCGGACTCACCCTGACATCCGTAGCGATGGCTTCATATGAATATCGTCCGTGTCAACGCGGAGAGAGGCCCGCCTCTGGTCAACTTCCGGTAGCGAATTGAATCTGTGAATCGTGGGCCAAGTCGCTGACGACAATGCTCCGTAGATAACATCACTCATCAACATATGTTTCAGATCGTTATGATCCTGGCAGGATCGCCAAAATGTTGAGTGAAGCAATGGTATAGAAAAAAACGGCGAGGGTTAAAGTCACCAACGCCGTACACGTGCACATAAAATACGAGCACAATGACGCACATTCGGGGTGATTGGTGGCAGACTAGTTTATTACAGAGTGTCTTTCGAATTAATTAACCGTCACGATGGTTTAACGCTGGTCTTGCTTAGTTCCGTGGCGTTAGCGAAGATGCACGGAGAGAACGCGTCATGCGGTTGAGCAAGGGCGGCGGGTCGACTTAAACTAATTTAACAAAGTGCGATGAGCGCCGTATGTCGGTGATAAGGCGCAAAAACAAATAACCGAAAGATAAGACGAGCGAGCAGACACGGCAATCGGTTGACATAATTATTAAGAAATAGAATAAGAATTCAAAGTACAAAGTAAAAGTCTCAAATACATAAGTTTCTCAGAGATCAATTAATTTAGAATTATGGAGTTTCCAAATTACAAATTACAGGAAATGGAAACTAAAGAAAACCTGATAATCCTGAACTTTCCTACAAAATCAAAAGTTGCCATAGAGGAACCTCAGCAACTCGGAATGTAGTCTCAATTTAGCACTATTGATTAAATTTTAATTACACAAATAAATGACACCTCAAATTGTGATAATGGCCTTAGCAAGAGAGAGGAAGAAGGGGTTGAGTCATGCTTGTATAGGCAAGCCCTCACCACCCCTTAACTCTTACCTTTTCGAATTTGTAGGCGCTTGCCTCGGTGGCGCTGCTTGTGCAACGAAGCTCGAGATATCTTAACTGTCAGCG
Organism: Psix sp. ZL-2020; assembly: GCA_022817045.1. NCBI lineage: Eukaryota > Metazoa > Arthropoda > Insecta > Hymenoptera > Scelionidae > Psix > Psix sp. ZL-2020. The sequence goes on from JABFQD010004658.1 coordinate 8,125, forward strand.
CTCTCTCTTCTCCCGATAAAGTAAAGCGCGCTGCAATCGTTTGCCAGCTAAAGCGATCCTCACCTCGGCACACCGTATTTTCGAATAAAGCTATGCCGGGCGAGTCGACACTCCAGAAAAAGGTTCGGGGGCCTGATCCACCTAAATTCGCTATAAGGGAAAGAATTCTAAGTGTCAATTGTGATTAATTATGGGCTTTAATTTGTCTAAAGGTCACTTATTAGAAACATAGTTTTTCTGAGATGTCCGTTTTCTGTAGCTCCTGAAAGAATTCTTAATGAATATAATTATTATTAGGCTTACTAATAAGCCCAAGTCATAATTATCAATATACTACGTTACAAAATATGCTCAGGAAAATTATTTTTAGAACAAATGTTTAATTATAACTATTATTTTGATTCAAACGAACATTTTACAATATTGTTCATTTGGAACACAGAGATTTAGGTTATTTTATTGTCTTTAGTGCTTAAAACTGAAGTATGGTAAATATTATGTCAAAAAATGCACTTACAAATCATTTGTAAGTGAATTTTATAATTCAAATACAGTTTTTATTCATTGAGAAATAATTTCTGTTTCAATGTTTTTTTTTATTGAATACTAATATTATTTTTATTTGAATTTTTCGAAAAAGGTTTGCGTAACGTTGAAACTTATTTTTATATTATACAGTGCAACAGTGATTTTCGCAACAGAAAGAAAATTAGATAGCCATGTAGAAAACCAAAAATGACAGAAGATGCCGTTTACGGCATGTTTTTATCATATCGCGTTAATAAGTTATTAACAATCAAAGTTGGGAATTTTTTGAATGATAACTATATGTTTTTTTACATGGTTCGATCAGAAATTTCATTAGCAATTTAAAAATTTAAAAAATAAGCAGATATTGCAATTAATTGTAACGAAATAATTAAACAAAAAACTTGAGAAGAAAGTAAGAAAAAAGAAAGAAAAATACAATAATTTGGTTAGGTGGAGTCACAAAAGTAGCCAAAAGCTGTGCGTACAGGTCCAATCTTTTAATTAATGTAAATAAATAATGTTGAGTAAATTTTAATTTTTAAGGAAAAAATTGATTCAAATTTTTACTTAGATTGATAAAATTCGACTATAAAAATACTCAATTTGAGCGACAAAATAAAGATAAGCTAGCTCCAATCAGGGATATGTGGGAAATAATAAACAATAGTTTCGGTAAATACTATATACCAGGCGAAAAATTGACAGTTGATGAGCAATCAATATCTGTTCGCGAAAGAGTTCAATTTAAACAGTATATACCATAAAAACCAGACGAATACGGCATGAAAATTTCGTGGGCATGCGACACTGAAACTGCTTATTCTGTGAATGGAATTCCTTATCTTGGAGAAGAAGGAAATACTTGATTAGTTGGATTGAGTCCAAAAGTTGTTTAAAGTCTTGTGCAGAAATATGTAGGTTCTAGTCGAAAAATACTACACTGACAAAAAGAAGTGGTCTATATTTCTTTTATCAACAATGTACCACTCACGCTCTATTTATCCAGTTACATCGAAGCCAGAGATTATTCTTTATTATAATAAAACAAAAGTTGTGGATACTGCATCGTTCGTACTATCGAACTGGCATCTGCCTATTCTGAAATAATGGCGGAAAAACGTTTTAGCAGCAAGAATTCCATTCAGAGAATTAAAGTACTCTCTGAAATTTATACCGATGCATCTACTACTGGCTGAGGCGCTGTTAGTAAAGGTCAAATACCAAATGATTTCTGGTTAGAGTTAGAGAAAAAATTACATATCAACCAATTAGAGCTGTGAGCGGTTTTTTAGTCTGAAATGTTTTGCATTAAATCTGAGGTAATTTGAGATTCTTCTAAAGATCGACAACACAACAGGTATAGCGTAGAACAATATGATGGGAAGGGTCGAATATCCACATTTGCACGCAGTGGCTAAAGAAATTTGGCATTGGTGCGAAAGCAGAGATATTTGGATCTTCGCATCATATATAAAATCAGCTAAGAAAATTGAAGCGGTTGAAAGTACCAGGATTAGAAACATTGGCGGCGAATGGTCTCTGGCAGACATTTTTTTAGAAATTAGAAAAAAGTTGGAAACTCCAACTATTACCCTGTTTGCATCGAGATCAAATAAAAAATACGAGAGATTCTACTCTTGGAAACGGGACCCAGATGTCGTGTCCGTCGATACGTTTACCCAGGACTGGGCTACAGAAGTTTGTTTCCGTTTATTTTGAGGACCTTGGAAAAGATTAAAGCTAATAAGGCTTAGGCCTAATGGTGGTGCCAGATTGGCCTAACCAGTCTTGGTACCCGGTCTTTCACTCACTTGTATGAAAAATCTATCCGATTAAAACCTGCTGATTCACATTTACTATCCAGAGAAATCTATAAGAATACCAAAGTAAGCTATAAATTTGGTTATTGCTTCATTGACAGAATCCCCTAAAAAACAATACAGATGTCTACTCAGGGAGCTTCATTCGGTAAACCCAATACTGCGAGAGCACCTCTATTCCTGATATCAAGCCTGGATCTGTCACATAATCGTAATATTTCTAATACATTATAGGCGTTTCAAAACTCCGCCCTTCAAACCCATAATACGAAGAGGTTTGTGAAGTCGAAATCGTATTAAACAAAGTTAAAGAATGGCTTCCTCTTCAAGGTTTAGATTTTAAGCATTTAACCTAGTGCATTGCAATTTTGTTAGCGTTAGGCTCGGAATAAAGATTTCAAACTCTGACGCCATCAAAATTTCTAATAAATATATGAACGATTCTTTCCCATAATTTTAATTGAACGTCACTTATAGGTAAGTTCATTTGATATCTCAATATTATTCGTGTTTGAACATAAGCTTACGTATGTTTTAACTCACGATACAGATATTTTGCCAATTCTGAATCTTCCATACTGATTTTATTGGTGTTATGCTTCAAAGTTTGAGCCACAGGAATTGAAGGCACATTGTTTCAACTATCATCTCAACAACAAAAGTTAGAGTGCGTCAGATAATTTTATCATAAAAAGTTGAATCTGCTAAATAAAATTTTATTTACATAAAAAAGTAAGAATGTTATACATTTAAATAGATAAAACAACTAAATACATCTATAAACTATGTATATATTTATACATAGTTCCATACATTTTTAGTTTAATCACTGGAAATAAATCAATATATATACAGGATGTCTCTGACCACCCGTGCCACCAAAATATCTCGTAAAATATGTCTAAAAATAGAAAACCATAAAACACGTATCGAATATTTTTGAAAACTCTATCCGATGATAACAAAGTCGACTCTCCTCTCCTTCCCCAACCCCTATTATAAGGGTAGGGGGTAACTTTAAAATATTAAATAGCACCCCCTATTTTTTATTGCA
>JABFQD010004659.1:0-11528 GCA_022817045.1 Psix sp. ZL-2020
GAAAAATAAACGTTTCTAGCCAAAAATCATGTTTTCTCCTTAGGTCTGAAATTTCAGTCTTATTTGCAAAATGTCAATTGAATAATATTTTTGACGGTTGTATTGGTCAAAAAATCTAAAGATTTGGATTTCTCAGCAAATTTGGCGATTTAACATGGATCATATGAATTTTGCTGGAATGACCGCCATATTCAAATTAATTACAAAATTTGAAGTTTACGATTTTTACGTAAACCAAGAAGGTCCGTAGGCAAAGAGAGGTCGAGATTTAAGTCCGAAAAGCTAACATTAAGTTAAGAAAGTTAACAAAATTGATTATAAAGAAAAATGTCGAATTAAGACTAAAAAGGGCGATTTTTAAAATTTTCATTCTGCTATAGGCACGTTATATGACTATGAAAAAAATATATAAAAAATTTTTTCCATGTTTTTTCATCAAAAAGATTCTATTTTCGGCCTTACGAAAAAAAATTTTGTTTAAGAACCACCCTAATATATATATATATGTCTACAACTAAGACGATCTCAAGAGAAATTTAAATCAACGACGTGTAAATTTATAGCTATAGTGAGCACTACTAACCTTTAAAAACTTATAGTGCTCATAGAAATTTCATTTACGAAAAACGTACTTATTTAATTTTTTTTGTTTGTACGAAAAATTGAATTTTTGCGATTCAATTATTTGTAAAAAAATCGAACATCGATTAATCGGGTACAAAAATATCGATGAATTGAATAAAAACATTGACCTTTGAATTATTCGGTAAATATTGCATATCTCTAAACTGCGCATCTACTTTGGTCAGGGACCCTTATTGCGGCTCTAGGTGATTGGAAAACTAGCCAGCGTCGTCTCTGTCTCGGTGCTGCTCGCTGAGGAACAGGATGTCCGTTCCGTTCTTAAACCGGTATTGGTCTAAAAGATCGTTGGCCGTCCTGTTCCTGTTTAGATTGGCCTGGAGGATGGCAGTCATGTCGATCCGTTTTTCACGTTCGTCTCCGTAATTGCCTCTCGGAATGTTGTGCACAGACCAGATTCAGGCACATGGTCTCTTTTGGTTGCGTCAACTGATGCATAGAATACACTTTGTGTCAACTTTGCACGATGCGATTTGCAAGAAGTGATTAGCTTTTCCGCCTTGTACGCAGAGCTATACAATACGGAAGCTTACTGTGTTCTGGGCCTTCGCATGTGCGCGTTTCGTGGCCGTATCTCAGGCAGTTGAAGCAGTGCACTTTCCAGGACACCCATCCCAACTTAAAATGTCCTTGTTCCAAGAGATCTGCAGCCATTTTGTTTTCTATTTTCATAATAGCAAGTCTCTGGCCTTTCATGTTTATTGTAGTGAGAAAGATCTTCGGCTCCCCCGCATAGCCGTTGAAGTCTTGTTTGATGCCCTCGACGTCCTTTTTTCCATCGTGGCGCAGTTCAGGTACTGGATCTCGAGGATGATGCGTGGCAGCACCGGTTTGATTGATCCACCTTCGCCTGTTGCTCTTTCTAGGGCTTCATTGAAGGACTTTGGTTTTGTCAATAGAACCATTTTGAAAGTTCAAAAATACGGCTCCTTTCTGAGTCTTGAAAATTGCTTGAATGCACACGCTGTCGTCTTCGGGCCTAGCCTTGCTATGGATATTTTTCCGGATATTGTCGTAGTTTTGATTTTTACCCAATTCAATAGTGACCGCGTCAGGTTTTGATTTCTTCGTCTTCTTTGCCATCTTTTGCTTAGGCATAGATCTGGTATGTTTCTTCTATTTGTCCTCCTTTTGTGTTTTTTTCTGTCAAGCTGGTTTCGACTATTTTATGTTTTCTTTGGCTTAGGCTGTACCAGGGTCTAGTCTTTATTCTTTCTTTCTCCATCATCTTCTTTGGCGATACTTGTAGTTATTTTCTTCTGTGCCAAATAAGAGTTTCTCTGTTGTCTCATGGGGTCTGAGAGGGCTTGTTGTTACAGTTTTTGTTTGTCGACTATGGAGGGCGGAGGCCATCTTATCAATGATTTCTCCTAAAGCGGCGACGCCTCATTTTATGTTCGTAGAGATATTTCTTTGGCGTTTCAGCACCTTTTATATATTCTTGATGACTCCTTGACCTCTACTAATGTGTATCACCATGTCAGAGGGTTTTGTCAAGTTTACTAATACTTCACTTCTATTAAGTGAATTCTCTTCTCTTTCACTAACGAGAGTTAGTTCTGAAGAGCACTCGGCCATTTTCATCGCTTTGTCAAAACATTTATGCATCGTCATAAGCTTGTTTGTTACTCCAAAGCACCAAGCCGTCTCCGAATGCGGTTACCTCAATGTTTGGAGAGAGGAGGGGGGGGGTGATCACGACTTCAGCTACCCCCACCGCGTTTGGCAATTAGAACCAGAATGTCAATGGTTCCAACTGTTTACCTGCAACCATCATAGGCTTTTTGTTGCTCCCCTGGAAGCGGCACGTCGATGCCAGAAATCTCCAGTAAGCGCGTAGTGTGGATCATTCAATACAGCAGTTTCAGGTAGCATCATCGTACAAAACCTTGTTCCATGGTTTGTTCTAGTTTTTCTTCGTTAGTCTTTATAGCCGAAACTTAACTGCAAAGCAACGTTTTTTTTGAAAATGGAGTGTGTACTTCAGATCGGCGCACATCCGCACTATCGTGGTACTTGCTAAAGTTAATAGTTTTTTTAGAGGAGTGACATGATTCCAACAATTACATTACTCCAGCCGTACTCTTTGTCACCACCGTTGCGTAGTTCACGACAGCTTATTCGACGAGAAAAAAACGAAAAAATGAATTCCCCGTTTGATCCTGCTTATTTCGAAGTTAACATTTATAGGGCCGTTCCTTATCCGGTACCTATGACCTGCAACGGTTGCGTGCATATCTTTACCGAGTTACGGTTGTGCAATAAAAGTAAGATAAACCACAATAATTTCAATCTAATAAATTAAAACTTTCGTTAAAATTTTTTTGACATAATGGAGAAAATGAAAGAATTTTTTTTTCAATTAAGGTGATAATATCAACTTAAAAGCTCAAGTAAATTTTACTTCTCATATATAAACAATTTAATGCGATTAATGCATTTATTGCGATTATTGCATTTTGCTAGATTTTGATCTCTAATGAAATGTGAATGTGTGACGTGAAATGTTCAGCTACACACCTCAATTTCTTTAAGTTTCTTGTCGTTCATTGGGAATGAAACATACATGACAACCTTTGGTGTCGTCCAGACAAATTCAAACTCAAACTTTAATAATGATTAACTGGAAAGCGAAAAAGAAACCGCTAATTGCTAAAAAATGGACTAGAAACGATTGTAACGAAAAAAGGGCGCTAGATTTGACTTAGAAACAAAACTACAGATTTGGGTTCCACGGATTTGAAGATCTTTACGAAGAAGACAAAATAAAAGTGTGGACTGGCATCACTATATCTTTTTTGATATTGTGCTGCTCTTCGTGAACCTGAAAACGACCACTAACCATCTTTTTATAGAGTTTTAAGTGCGGAAAACCGACTTTTACTTTTTTAAATGAAAATGAAAACTGGACTGTTTTTTATTAACTTACCCTTCGTTTAAAGTTTATCTAAGAACTGTTTCTAGAGTTTCTTATTCTGCTCTAAACACTGTGTATGAGGAAATGAAATGAATGGAAATGAATTTTTTACTAGCGTTATTTTAAAACTATCCGAACTGTAAGCCGTAATTTACTGCACTGAAATAAAAACTTATACCCTTCCCTAAGTTGAACAAACAGTTAAAATGTATTCTTCGTTCAAAGGTGCATTTACTGTCAAATATTTAATAGTTATAAATCCTGTAGAAGTTACAATATAATCTTTGAATGGCTACGGCGGCAGGTCCACTGATGGGTACATTACTAATGATTCTGGTTTTCTGCGTTTGGTTGAGCCAGAAGGCATGGTTTTAGCGAATGATGGATTCCCAAAAATCGATAGTAAGATCATTAATATAAAATGTGTTTTGGTCATGCCTTATTTTGCTTTAGCAAATCAACACTTCACTGAGAATGAAGTAACAGAAGGTGATTCTATTGCGTCAGACCGAATATATTTTGGACGGGCGATAAAAATTCTTAAAATCGTTCTTAAAATTTTACGTCATGTTAATGTTGAATTGTTACCTTATATTGATAAAACTATGTATCTTGGGTGTGTGTTTGCTAACAACAAAAAATCTGTAATTTCACAAAATAAAAAAAAAGTCGATTCCACAGTTTTTTAACGAATGCAAAATATATATAGTGCTTTAACAATTAACATATATAATAAATTAAGAACATTCAAAATTACATCAAGCGCTTACATTAATAATGGAATGATGTAGTTAGTATTTGTACAAGAATTAACAATCTGTTGTAAATGAATAAGTAAGAATATTATAATAAAAATCGACGACTATCGTTACAACCTGACTTTAAAAGGGTTTTGTCCCGCGCAATCCGCAAGTGCGCTATTTGAACAGATGAAGAAACTATAAAATAACACAGTCTCATCCCAGTGATGTACAACGATGTTCGAACTTGGGAATAGTACTAATAAAATTTGTTTAATTCAACTTCTTTATTGCCAATAAATTGTAAGTAGGGAACTTTACGATTGTCATTATTGAGATCAATTATGATCAAATTTTTGCAGGTTAACGGACATTTAAACTTAACCGATTCCCATTTGCTCTCATTAAAAATAACACTATCAGGGCTACATCCTAAGTAGGGATGCTTCAAAGACTTGATAAACAGTAAAAGACATTTGGTTCCAAATACAGTTAAAAACACATTCAAATATGCAGAAGTAAAATAAAAAAAAGTTATAATTTAACCTGAACTGCAACATAAAAAGAATTTTCTTTTTTTCCTGAGCTTATATAGCACTAGAAGTTTCACACAGAACAGTCCCAGTAATAAAACTTTTATTATTCTTGACAGTTTCTTTTATAGCATCGACATGTTTATTAAGTACAAGTTTTCTTCTTCTTGAAATATTTTTTGGGCGGGAATTTAAATGAATAATTTACTTATCCAAAAGATCCTAGGAAATAACGCTTCCACGGAATTTGTCTCGAATTTAGCTGATGGCTGACTTTACAATTGCGTTCTAGCCAGGATCATACGAAAGGATTTCATACGAAAATTTAGCGGGAATTTGCCAAATGGCGTTGATTTTTGTTGAGTCAACAAAACGAGTGAGGAACAAGCCTCAATTTGAAACCTCTGTCTTCACTTTAGCTCTTCGTTTGCCGAAATTCCACGCGGGGTATGCGCATAGACTCCAATTTTGATTTCGACGCCCCATCAATAGATTCGACAGTCAATATCGTGTTGGTTTAAAATTTGGACCCGAGGTGGCGCTACCATCTAGGTGTGACTGCATTGTTGACGACTGTCAGTTTGTTCTCACCCTAACCTCAGGCGTAAATTTGATCCTTCCGTGGCTTGTCCGGTCGACTGGAAATCTCCCTCAGTCAAAACGGTGCAAAGTGTCGGACTACGGCACTTTTGCCGTAAGGCTACGTCGATGGCCCCTCACAAGTGTTTCGTCGTCGTTTTTCTAGACCTCTCGCTGCTTATCTGCATCCGCCAAGGTCTGCCGGACGCATGTCGACGAGAAAAACCAAGCATAATACCGAGAATTAATAATCTAAAAATGACCCTGACCCTCAGTAGTTGTGAGTTCTCAACAAGTACAAATAATTTCTTTATTTACCAAAATTAATGAAAAAATAATTTATAATAAAGTGTTGAGTTTCATCATTTTTGTCAACTCAACTAATATATTTTATTTAATTTTATTGTAACTTTTGTGACGGCAAAATGCCACGATACACTATTTATGTCTTTAAAAAAATACGTTCTACTAAAAGAATTATACAAGATGCTGAAGTTATCTTCGTTCCAATATAGAAAACCGACTATTCGAATTTTAAATTATTTCGTTGAAAAATGTCAACATATTTGACAATGTTAAATATGAATTTGAACGACAAATTGACAAATAATACTCTGTAAGCATGAGGGAAATATTTTTTCTGATATATGCGTTTTTAAAGATTTAATTAGATAGCGAAATTTTTCACACATTTCTGTAATTATCGAAATTCACAGGAAAGTCTTCAAGATGATCTTTGAGAAAATGTATTATGTGAAACAGATTCACACTTTTCATTTTTGACGAATCAATCACTTCATTAGCTTGGGTCTTTTGATTTGAAGCTCTTTGACATTAGAGAAAAAATTATGTATGCCGTTAGTGACTTTCAAAATTTTGAGACATACTGGTTGGTCGTTTTAACCTGAGACAACTAAATGTCTTGAAAAATGTGCATCATACGAAAAAATGAATACAAAGTTTATATTTTCTAGAGGGAAATTCAGCAAGCGTTGATATTAGCCACCCTTTTCTCGTTGAAATGGGTTAGACGGAGGGCAACATTAAATTCTTACAGGGAAGCCCCTATTTTTATTGCAGATTCGGATTCCTTGCATCAAAATAATTAATTTTTACTGAGAGCATTTTTTCGAAATCGTGAAAGATGTCTTTATAATTCATCAATTTGTTTTCATCTAATTGTGAATTGATATTATAGAGGGAGCGCAGTATCTCATAAAATATTCTTTAAATTAAAAGTGATTGATGGCTCCTTTGCCCACTCTCCTAATGTGTAAATGATTAAATAAAATGTTTCCACAAATTCATCAAGTACTTTTAAAGTTACACGATATGGACGTAATAGCTTTCTGTTCTCTTTAGGGTGTTTGATTAAGGTGAGTACTCTTGCTTCTCACTAACAGGGTGCTTCATTTCTGCAAGTCCCTATGCTGCTATTGGAATTCACAATAAATGTTTAAAATGTCCTCCTTTCATTTCGATACATTCATTAATTCGAGCATAAAATGCAGCTACACAACTTAAAAGCATGTCTGTTGTAGTTTTTGCGCAAGCATTTCCGACACGTTTTATCATGTTTTGCCGAGTAGTAGTTACTTCTGCATACACTTTGTCTTTAAGGTAACCACAGCCAAAACACAGAAAAAATCCGATGAAACAACCATTGAAATCACAATTTAATACTTCTCGGGCTATGGTCCGAGAAGTATTTAATATATATGCCATTTAATATATAGTCCATATTAAATGCCATTAATATGCCATTTAGTATAATGTCCGGCATGTAAAATGCCGGACAACCATCATGTTGAAACTACATGTTCTGTCGTATGGCTATTAGTAAATTTTCTAACAGAATCGGTAACTCATCTTGCAGTAAGTTGTGATATTTTTCTCCGATTAATATGCCTTCCAAAATTGTGGGCCGATTAGTTTGTCGCCTATGATATCGCATCAAACGTTGTACTGATGCTCAACTTTTCATCACTCCCATGAAGTTCCTTATGCACGGAGATATGGTTGGGATGATATTTATGATAATGTAGTATTGCTACAACTTCTGTGCGTGCAATTCCTTAATGATGAGATATCTCTCGGATACTTACATGTGGATTATAAGCCACTGTGGCTAGTACTGCAATTTGATTATCTCTAGTTCCCGTAACACATGCTCTACAAGTATTTTTAGGCTTCACAATTTTCTAATCGTAAAATTACTTAACAACACATTAAATAGTCGCACAAAATGGCCTATAAAGAAAACGTTTGGCGTAAAGGGCAACATCAACATCAACATTTCTTATGGATTCACCATAAATTAAAATTATTTCAATTTTTCTTTTATAGATAAAACAAGAAAGAGACAAGTAAAATTATAAATACAGAGGTTCCAGTGCCCTGAAGATGCTTACTCTTTGAGATCTGGAAATAAAATGGCATCTGCTTCCGTTGCAGTCAGAATAGTAATGAAATTGTAAAGAGTAATAGAGTAGGGGAAACAGTAGCGTTAACACTTCGTATAATTAATTTACTCTTCCACAAGTATTGATCACGTGCGTTTCTTTTCTAAATTTAAAGAATCTTTTATTATATATTGTACTTTCTCTAAAATGTCAACCCAAAATTTTAGAAAACAAAGTCATCAATTATAACTTCTTTTATGATTTCTAAAAAATATTCTCTATAAAAGTTAATTATTTTGATGCAAGGAATCTGAATCTGTAAAAAAAGGTTTCTATTTGAATTTTCCAAGTTTGGAAACTTAATCCCACTCATTTTGGGGAAGAGGGGTTGGCTTATTTCAGCACTGCTGAATATCCTTTTTGATAATATTAATTTTATATTCATTTTTTCGTAAGATGCATAGTTCTCGAGATATTCAGTTATTTCAAGCTAGAATGGTCACCCTATATGAATCTTGTAAACAATGTACATGTTTACTTTTGTTTCGTTTAGCTGCTAGTAGTTTTGAGAATATCATGCGTAAACATTCGATTTTGGATGGAAATCCGTTTTTGGATGTGTATTCTGAACTTTCCGATGATAATTTGTAGAATACAAATCTTCTTCCTACTCGTTCTACTTACAGAAAAATGCTTGTTTGTACAAGATATTTGCTTTAAGCTCATCTCAGCATGCCAATTTTTTTTCAGTCATAACATACTTTTCATTTATGCTCGTTATATTATAGTTATTAAAATCTAAATTGTACTTTCCATTAGTTCCTCGCGTATTTACTAAATATTCTATCGGCACTGACAGTAATTCATTATGAATAAATGAGAAAACCATTTTAAAATTTTTTGTTAACGAATCAATAAGAATTTGCAGTTCTTCAGAAACATAAATGATACATCTGAATTTTTGTAAACGATCGACCACCGTCTCTAAAATAAACTATTTCGTTTGCATTATCTTCGAACTAAAACTGAATCGGATCAAAAATGGAGAAATCACGGAGAGAATGATACTGGGTAGACAGCGATATTCGACAGTGAAAAAGGGGAACATTTCAATTGAGTCAAATCGAAGAATATAATTTTATAATAAAATTATAGCATTTTTCAATTTTTAAACTTTTTTTGTTTATTTCGGTCGTTTCATTTTATTTGTTAAGTTTGATTATTTCATTTATTAATTTATTTATTTCATATATTTCAGTTGGAAGTGAACTAGAACTTAAAAGACCGCATTTTTAAGCTTCCTCTAATTTACAGACGCAACTAATCGTCGTTTAGTCACTTTCAGGTGGCGCGGTACCATCTAGCGGTAAGAATCGACTTACAGGTTTCCCTGGACATGGATTATTTTAATCAGCAGCGCGTGCCATTTGGCGCCGTTTATATCGCGGTCGATAGAATATGTTTTGTCACGAGGTTATGTTTACATGTGTCTAGCGTCCATTGTGAATTATCTTGAATTATATTAACGGGCGTCGTGTAATTGCGTCTGTTCTTAAAGTTTTTTTTCCAGTTCCTGGGCACGATGTGAAAGGTATAAGATTTCAACATGAACACCTTGTTTCCACTATTATATTTAAAGTATAATAATGTATTTTACAAAGCAAGTTAAAATAGAAAACAAATATAGATAACATGTGGACGGACATGAAAATTTATACGTTTAATTTTATTGTATAGGTTAAAACTGAAACGCTTTAGGAATCCCCTGACAGTAATGAATGATACATAATTTTCAGTCCGACTAAGTGTTGTACTTGCCCTAGATGCTTTCTATACACAAAAGGATTTCATACCAGTCATGCAAACAGTGCGATTTAAAATAATTATCCAGGCTTTGATTTTCTGTACCAAATACTCACTAGAGATATATTTGCTATTTTTTTTCTAAATTTAAAAAGTAGTTGATTTCTTGTCAAGTATACAGACCACATTTAAATATTTACACAACTGAAATACCATTTGAATGAAATGTTATTCAGATTTCATAAAAAAACCCTTTTCGACGCCATACTTAATATAAATTTTCATCGTAGATGTTTAGTATTAAATCAGGGATAACGCATTTTTTAATATTGCTTTTTTAGAATTCCGAAGTATTTTTTAAAATTGTTACATGCTATTTTTGAAGAATTCTTTAAATAAGTTTATTTGATGCCATAATTTAAATTACGCCTTCATTGTACAATATACTTAAAATAGAATGTGAAATAACTAATAAAAGTAACATGCTTTTTCCGATGAATATTCGTACATCATTATACAAAGATCTATTATCAAAATGAAATGTTAGAACAATAAAAATTGAAATTTATATAATTATTTTGATTAAAGTAATATATTGTTACTGAAATATAGATAAAAAATTTCATTGAACAACAAAATTTTATGTAAAAAATTTACAGAAAATTTACACCAGTCAAACAACAAGATTTTAAAATACTAAAAATTGTTTTTTTTGGTTTATTTACTCATTTATAAATCTGATATTATCGAAAATGTTATATTTAAAGAATTTAGTCTGAATTATTTATTTACGTATCAGTGTGATTTATTAATATTATATAAATTTACATGTTTTATTGTCTATATAGATGAATATTTATGTTCCGCATTTTTTATGGAATTATATAACATGTAATTACGTAATTTTTCTCATATGAATTGTAGAAGCGTCGCGTTTTCCAACTGTTCACAGATGGGAAAAATGACAGTTTCTGTCTTACAAATGTTTCGGTATTTAACCTCAATATCGTTTTCTATTAAACATTTATAAAATGTTTAACTTCTACAAATTTTATAAGAGAAAAATGCTTTACTTAGTTGGAGAAGTAGATATTTACAAAATTCACGTTTGTTTTAACAAATCTCACTCGTGTACAATCACCGACTTTCCCCAATAGTGAGATAATTTACTATTGTTTAAAATTTTGTTTAAGATGCTAATTCAATACTTATTGATATTCGATTTAATGAAAATTATTATAATGTTGTATGCTGTTGTTTTAACTTAATTCTCTAACAGGACTTACGTTACTGAAAAATATGCAATTTCACTTGATGCAATTAACTCAAAGTAATATTATGTTTATCTTATATTAATATTATTTTTAATTTAGTATAATATCTGATTCACAATCACTATATAAAAAACGGAAATGCTTTCCGCGAAAGTGGTGCGAATTAAAAAAGTGGAGGTTAACTTAGTATGAAAAATTTCTAATATGTGATATCATTTTCACTAAGATTTAAAGTCCCTATAAAACATCTAATTGTAGATACAATAGTAAAATCAACGTAGACAAACAGAAATTCGATTTCTGAGGCTTAAAAATCATCGCAATAAATGGCAAGTAATAGTTTAATAAAATGAAGCAGTATATTTATTGTAAGATTATCTTTTAATTATTTTGATTAATATAATTTATGGTATGATATATTGATATTATTATGAGTTTGCTTTTTTAATTTTGTTAAGAAAATTAAATTTTAATTTATTTATGCTTGCAGTGTTTTTTTGATGTTATTCTCAAAGTGTTTTCTAATATCTTGTTATTTTTTTTTTTTTTGTTTGAGAAAATTCCAAATTTGTTGTGACTTGCTAATGTTTCAGGCAAGTCACTGCACAATGTGTAATCGTCCCAGGTAAAAGTTTTGG
>JABFQD010004660.1:0-11526 GCA_022817045.1 Psix sp. ZL-2020
CTTTTTTGTATGAGTATTCATATTTGAGTGTTTTATAAAAACAGTCTGTTCATTAATTTTTTTCTATTATAAGTAGACAAAGCAGGTGGCCAAACTGAATTATATATTTATTTTTGAATTCCTTAAAAACTGTTAAAGGTATCAAAACTTTCTGTTTCCAGATAAACAAAGTTTCTAGAAGTATTTTCTTGTTTAATGAACAAACTTAATCAATTAAACTCTACAATTTTCTTACATGGCATTCTAATTTACTTTAGTATTTTATTATGATAATTATTAGTATATAACAATAAAATACTAGTTTATTACAATATCTTCATATTTAAATTATTTTTCGACATTTTTTAAAAGATCTTATGTTTTAGTGATAATTTGAACTTAAGTTTTTATGGAACACAAAATAATATATGTATTTTACTAGCCATTTCTTAACTATACGTTTCAAAGGATAATTTTAGTATATACTTATATTGTTACTTGTATATAGTACATACTTATATTTTCAATATTAAATTTTTGTTAATCGTTATAAAATTTAATAAATTATTAAAATTGTATTTACAGTTTTAATGAATAATAAAATACATAAAATGTTTCCCAAATTTTTAAATTAAATTAGAACAAAGTAATAATGATTGTTTAAAATAGTTTTGTATAGTTTAGAACATATAAAACTGTTGTTTATTTTTAAATAAGATTGTTAAATTAATAAAGTAAAAGCGTGAATAAAGTTATAAAACAAATTGAGTACGTCATAGCAGCTACTATTCAGGGCTCTTGGTTGAGCACTGACGGCCCTGTTTTTGTACCGAGAGGAGTCCGAATGCGAGAAGATGCGTAAGAGATGACGCGGAGCACGAATGCCTCGAAGATGGGAGGGGGTAAATAAGCGAGATGCGCGGGGGCGAAGTCGGCGCCGAGGAAGGGGTCGGTGGAGGTAACGCGGGAGTGCGGGGCGCAGTAACTCGTGAGGGTGGGGAGACAGAGATGGAGAAAGTTGTGCTGGGATGCACACGAGCGGGTGCGAGGAGATCGGCGAAAGGAGAGAGGGAGGGGATGTCGGTACGATAGCACGAAATACGGGGGCGGTGGCTGCGCGACCGCCATCGCCGTCCGTGCCGTCCTATAGCGAGCGGTCCGGCAGTTCTGATCCGTCTGTATGTGTGTTAGTCAGGACCGCTCTGTCGGCGCTCTCATCCGTTAGCGAGACCGTATTGCCAGTCTGCCTTGCCATGCCCTAGCACCGGCCTCCGTTCCCTTCGTTCCTTCTTCTCTCTTCCTTTTCCCCTTCCTTCGTCATTCTTCGGTCCTCCAATCGTCATCAAGACACAAAGTCACAAAAAGAAAACAGAAAATAAAAGCAAAAATTTATTTGTAAACCTGACAGTAACAAGCTGAAACATCATCTTTGAAGAACATGGCCGAGACGAGATAACGCCTGAGGATTTTATCGTCGAATCGATAACGAGATCGTGGGCCTGGGTCTGTTGCGAAAAAGGAGAAGGCAAAACGGAAAGTGCGAAAGAGTGTGATAGAGAGGAAGTGAAGTGACGTATCCTGTGGTGGAGTGTGGTAGTGAGTCTTGCAACTGGTCTTGCTGTGCAAGAGGATGCGCGTGGATTAATGTTGGGAAGTCGCGCTACAGCCGTGCGCGACAGGAGAGCGAGCTGCTGCTGCTACCGCCGGAGCCGCGTCTTGGCGCTTGCGGCGCCACCAACGCCGTCAACGACGTGCCCTAGGCGACGGCCAAGCGCTCCCAAAGCGCACCTTCACGCCACGTAGAGGCGCGCCCCGCGACGACGTCCACGCCGACGTCCGATGTTCCTACTGCCGCTGTCGTCGTCGGCGTTGTCGTCGTCATCCCGCACCCACGCCACAGTAACCCACGAATATGAGCATGACTCTCGTGCGGAGCGTAGCCAAAGGTGCGTTCTTTTTATTTCCTCCACTTCTTTTCTCTTTTTTAGTCTACAGCTCATGAAATCGCAACAGTGTTGATTATAACTGCAAATACGACCTTTCAGACCAGGTGTAAACAGTCGGCTCAAATAAACGCATCGTAAATAGGTGTTGATTTTTTTGTTGTTTTCACCGATTCAATTAAATGAGTGTGTTTTTACTTGTCACAAGTCAACTAAGTTAGCATTCGTATATTTTATCAAAATATCAATAATAGGTAAATGTTTTTTCTTTTTCAAAACTTATTCCTTTAATTTTCTCTTTCACCTGTCTATTTATTTATTATTTACTTTCTCAGTGACTTCTTTCTGCTTAGAAACTAACCCCATAGCTGCAACTTTTGCATTCACCATACATTTTGACGATTCTAGAATATATACACTTTAAATAATTTTAATTTTAATCCCTTATTAACTATAAACAATAACAAGAAAGAAAGAAGACTATTATAAATTCCACTATGCATTGACAAATATATCATATATAGTTTTTAATCAACAGAGAGACTAAACAAAAGATATACTAAATGATTCTTCGAACTTATATCTCAATAAATTGCTTTCACTTTTCATGACAAATAAAGAGGTAGTCAATAATTTGTAGTCTAGAATAAAAACAAAATCATCAAAATACATCGCAGTTATATTTATACATTGTAATTAATGTGTATAATAATCTTCATAAAGGTATACATACATATATGTTCCTTAAAGCTAAGATTCATTCTTATTTATGAACTCCAAACATTCAGTTTCAAGTATTTGTTTGT
The DNA here is from genome assembly GCA_022817045.1 of Psix sp. ZL-2020. Classification (NCBI taxonomy): domain Eukaryota; kingdom Metazoa; phylum Arthropoda; class Insecta; order Hymenoptera; family Scelionidae; genus Psix; species Psix sp. ZL-2020. The sequence continues at coordinate 2,729 of JABFQD010004660.1, forward strand.
ATTTGAATATTTTACCTATTTAAATAACTATTTTATTTAATGATATATATATAATAAAGTGTAAATAATTTGTTTATTATTATTGTAACAGTTAAACGTCACACATTCAACAGTCCAGTTTACTATACATTGAGTTCGAACATAGGCCATCTGAAATATTTCATTCAATCTTCAATTTTCATCAACCAGGAAGAAAAGAGATTACCTACGAGAAATAAAAGATCTTATTTGGGTTAGCTAAAAGGAAATATATGCGCTTCAGAATATATATATGTCAACGAAATAATAGATATATCAGTTCTTTAAATATGCCAAACAATAATCTAAATCACAAGAATCTAAAAATAATATGTTTACTTTTTAACAATGTATCTCAAAAGCAAAATTCGATAACGCTGGCAATGTTTGATTAATTGGCAACCAGCCAGCAAGACGCAAAGATTAAGGATCCATTTCAAGGAAACGCATTAATTCAGCTAATGAAATGCAATGTTTTGTACACGAATGTGAAAGTAAATGAAGAGTAATGCTTGTTTTATGTTGAAAACGTGATTAATTGGTTTATGTTGTTAGATCTCAATATTCATGTGATGATCATATAGTCACGCAATGATTATTTAGGAGTAACAATTGTTTTATTTGTAAGACTCAAAAAATGTTATTTTTAAATACACTTTTGATGAATGTGTACCTTTACCAGCCAGCTCTGTTTATTACAGGTAATTGAAACGATTGGCCTAATTGAGTTATATTAACAGACTGCAGTATATGGGTCTAATAACATTTTGTATAACCCACATGAGAGAAAATTTCAGTTTCTGTAGATTATAATACATCTATATTGTACTTTTGATGAAATAGATGTGGGTATGCTGTAATTAATGGCAGTAAATATCTTTTCAAGAACATCTACTTAAAAATATAAAGAATATTTTTTAGGAAATGTCAAATATCAAATTAAAACAGATTACACATCTTTTATTATTATAATCAGTTTTATAATAAAAGGTTTTTAAGTACTCAATCAATGTACATTAAAAAAAGTTAAATTCTTTACTTGTGTCGAGCATTATATATTTATTAAGCGTATTTGTTATAGTATCGCATTATTTATAAAGTCTGGTAATAAATGAAAAGCTCATCGATTTTGAATACTAATTTTATTTTCTCATTAAATGTTATTAAATAAAAATCAATTTATTATTTTACATACATATATATATGATAAATAAGGCTGAAAAATATATTTATAAAGTCGACAACAATGTTTACAAATGCTGGGGATCTTTTTTCTACTTTTGTAAAAATGTTCCTACAACTAATTGTTACGTTATTATTATTATAAGTGCACCTGAAGCAATGTGACATAAACTTTCCTGTTAACACAAAAGAGTTAAAAATAACAAACTTTCATTCACGAAGAACAACGGCTTAAAACAAGATTCTGATTATTCGCGAAGCAAAAACAGAGTCGTCATTTAGACGACTCTCAAAAACCAAAAAGTCGAGCGTTTTGTTCTGTCGCGTCCAGAAACTTTGTGCCGGCTAAATACAAAAATAGACTTCTTTATTCCCTGTTTCTTCGCAGGTGAAACGTTTCGAAATCTCACAGAATATATTTCAGTTTGCTAAATTCAACAAGCTTTAAGCACCTTCTTGTAAGAGTTATCATTTGTTGGGTCAAAATAGGAATTTCAAAAGAAAATGAATATACACAACTAAAAAAAAGAAGTAAAAAAATGCCAAAAATGTGTTTGAATCCTGAATTAGAAAAAACCTAAACTTTTCTCGAAACTGGAATGAACACCATATAAATCAATCAATCACTTGAGTATAAGTTAGCGATCTTGCGTTTATTTCAGTTATTTTTAGTGATTTTTCGTATATTTGAGCGTACCAAATTGATCGGCAGAAGTTGCTCGACGCGTCCCTCTTACCTTTATTTCGAGATTCGATATGCCGCCATGGCTCGACGTTACCGTCAATATTTGCACTCTGAAAAGCATCATTGTGTGCTTTCGCTCCTTTGTTTCATACCAAGCACGACTAAAGTTCACCTGAAACTGACTTATAGCTATGTTGTGTTTCTTCGACGAACTTATCGCTCAATTCGCAAAAACGCTTGTTTCAAACTAAAACAAAAATCTCAAATTCAATTTCGAATGAAACAAAACTTTTTTATTGCTTTTATTATTTCTCTATTTCAATCTGAAGTAAAATCTCTTCGTGTACATTATTTTTGCAAACATCAATATTACACAGTTCATTAATTAAACGATTACGTTTCATTTATAATTAAAAATTGTATTTAATTGATATAAAATGCATTCATAGTTTGCAAAAATATATAAATTATGAAAAAAGACAAAATTAAAGCTACGTGAATTGGAGGTTGAATTTATCATTGTGGTTGGATGACGCATATACGTATGTGCGAGATGACGATGGCCGCGCCCCGCCGAGCTCAACGACCTCTGAGAAATCGCGCTTTGCTTCTCAGCTTGACGATCGCTTCCTCGTCGATGGCTCATCACAGCAGACGTGATCCTGCTTTTCGCTCCTTCGGCATTTTTTTATCACCATTAAAAAATGCCTCGTTGTCGATTTCCTTCATTCCATTGACACCAGATACCTTGTTGATTAAATAAACTCTTACACATTACTATCCCCTCTCCCCCTTTGCTCTTTTCCAATTACATTCTTTATGACAAATTTTGTCCAATAAAACGTAATTATTATTTATTTTCAACTAATAAACATGTTTGAATTTACGATTTTCTTCTTGTATTAATTTATTTTATTGTGTCAATCTTTGTTTGCGAGTGAATTTATATTTGCAAAAATGTTATCAAAGTTTGTATGATTTATGAAAACCTCATTGAAGCAAAGATGAAAAAAGACGAAGCTTAGTGTTAATGTAAAAAAATAGCAGATATTGAAAGCACGCTCGTTGATTGCGAGAGAAAACTTTTTTAAGCTCTCGTTGCACGTGAGAGCCACTTTCCATCGACCCGGCTCATTTCACACATATTAACCATCCTCGAAGCGATATAAATGCCGCGCGAGATAACCTTTAAATAGACTCTTTCTCACGAACTTCGAAGTCTTCTTTTCTTCGTTCCGATTAACACGTAAAAATGTTTCTCTCGAATTTTTCTCGTGTCTTGGATGAGCAGATAAAAGTTGGTATTGTGTTTTTCAGAGAGCAATGATTTTTTGTTTCAAAGAAAAAGGTGTTCTTGGGCTTTCCAAAAAACACATATTTCCCGTGAGTTCACGGACGCGACACGTGTGCTCGTATTTTTAAAAGTGGCAAATGTTCCACAGATGTTGGCGACGCGGCCATAGCACGATTTCAAAACTCCGGTAATGTTTGACCTTGCCGATTCGGCAACCAGATATCTGTCTGTATTTTACTGCCACGTTACTCCATTATAAGACTTGATTTATTGTCTACTCGGGGAGATTTGTTTGCCGCCGAAAAACCGGACACACCGAATTGGTACTCATTTCACGACATAACTCATTAAGCCTAGCCAGTTTCCGGGAAGCGCGGAGGAAATGCTTTTTATTTCATTCACATTGCGCTGCTTTCTTGATAAAAAACATTCTCTTGCGATCATTTTTTCCTCTTAAAAAAATAATTTGAAACTACAAACATTCTAAACAATTTGTAATATAAAAGTAAGTTACAAACAAATATAGATTGTTTATTTAATGCCATTGGAATTACCCATCAAATGGGTAAAATGCTTTTTAACTTCTGCATTCATGAAAATCCATTATAGAAAGGTGCATTTTGCACAAATTTTACAATCACTTGATCGAAACGAACAGCCATTATTTGTGTAATAACAATTCAAATAATTGTTAATAGAACGTGCATCTAGTTGGCGGAAAAGAGATTACTCAGTGCATAATAACGCAATTTGTGATAACATTTCACGTTTTCTAGCACCAAATATGTTGTAACTTGCTGTACTATACGAAACCAAAATGTTCGCTTCATTTTGTTTGTAGTTTGCTGTCGTTTTAAACTCACATTTATATAACACATAACAATATTTATTTGACTCAAAATACATTAAAAATAAGTAAAAAAAGTGTATATACAGTTTATTTTATTGCTACATTGACTTCGTGGAAAGAAAATAATAGACTGGTAAATAATTAATTTGGATTTTTAAGTAAGAAGTATTTAAAAATTAGCGGGAATAAGATTTCATGAATGAGCAGACGAAAATACGAGACGCTTGAGATAGCGTGCGTGGTGAGCCAATTGAAACCGAAATTATATTTTCATCTTGAGTCTCGGATGACGTCGGTAATAAGGCAAGAAAGGTCACGGCTTCGACCCGCTTGGACGCATTATCAATGTAAACTACGAGCAAAGTTCGGTTTATCGCGAGGGAGACCCGATCTCGAACGAAGAGAACGCGCGCGACTTCCGCACGTGTGATTGAGACACCGACAGATTGCATTTTACACTTTGGATCACGCATCGCAAAAAACACGCCTCGTGCTGACTCGTCACACGAAAATCCGTTTACGTGTTTGTGTGAATGCTGTTCTTTTAGATAAAAGACATATGTTATTTTTGTTTGAATGAAAGATTAATCAATTTTATTGTTGCCATCTAAGTTGAATCGCTTTTTTATTTATTACCTAAAGATATACCGTATATTGAGAGACTGCAAGGGTGAGGATGAAAATTGATGGAACAAAGACTTGTATAAATGAGAAAAGTTGTGAATGAAAGTAAAACGTGTGGTGATAATGAATTGGCTAACGGGATATTTTCGCTTAAATAGATAAAACAAATCCAAATGGTATTGCGATAGAAGTTTCGAGGATTTTATTGATTTCCTCGTCCAACTGCGAAGATGGCATTTTACGCTGAGCTATCTCAGACAATTTTACGACGTTTTCATCTATTTTAATTTGAGATAAAATACAAGTTTCGTCGCAGTCGCTTAACTGGAAAGTATGCCACGAATATTGACTGTCTGCCAATTATCATTTTCCATTGATTGTACTAAAATCATCGCTTTTTGATAATATCACATAATTTATTATACTTTTGAAATGCAATTTCGACGACAACATTTTACGAACAGTTTTTATTAAACGAAGATAAAGTTATTTTCAATTACAATTTTGATCTTTATATAAAGTTTATACTTTTTGCTATATACATGTAATAAAATAGTATTGTAGGAAATTCGTAATTCAGTAATTCGTCTACTTTGAATTAACGCCTATAAGAAAATAGTTGATGGACATTTAATGACAGGACGCTGACAAATATTTTCGTATTAAAGTTTGACTTCGATAGTTCTTCCGCGGCAAAGTTAAACCATATAGTAGGGCTTTCAGCTGGCTAATCACCTTTGCGAATCGCACGGCATTTAAATCCCGTGGCTTGCTCTTGATGGCTTTGAAACGTCATGCGGGGTCGTGCGACCCCTATGTGTCGTGTACCACTTTTGTTAGGGGACTCACCCCCTGCAACGATGCACGCGTCCTTCTGTGAAACCCTGCTCCCAATAGCACAGATTTCATGTCGCTAACATCAGATACTTATATTCACTCTTGCCTTGGGAACCAACTTCACATCATCCCTGCTTCATTCATTTTATACAATGCATCTAACGTTTCCTCAAAAATGACTTTTCAATAATTAGTTTTTTATCATCATTTTCAGATAAGGCTATACATTTTATAGAATTATAACAGTGTTTATTTATTTAGATATTTATTAATCAAATATATTATTTGTATGTTTATGCAACGTAAAATTATAATCAATTTGATGAACAGAATAGTGTAATTTTTTACATTTTATTTCTATATAATTCCTTGAAAGAAAAAAAATAAAAATATGCATCGTAGAAGAAATATTTCGACAGTAATATTTTAAATGTTCTCTACATTGTATATACGAAGGTATTCTGAGTCATCTCGAGACAAAGATGCTAAATTAGGAATCGTTTCACTTATTCTAACATAAACAGAGCGAAGGATTACGGCATAATGGCGTTGAAATAATGTTTCAATATTTTTTAATGATATTTTAACTGCAAATTATTTTATTAGTTTAGTATTAACTTGATACTAAACTTTTAGTTATTATTTACAGTTTCATTTGATTAATTTTGTATTTTAATTTTTTTTGGAATTATACCAACATTTGATTAATTATTTTTTACAATTTGATTATAGTCATGACTTTTCATTCGTCTTGAAAAAGGATAAAATATTGCTTTTTTTGTAATAATGAAATTATTTTTCTTTTTTTGTTCAACATTTTATAATTTGACTTTGCTTTTTGTATTAAAAGTTCACATAATTTTTAAATCAGTGTAAAATTAGTAATAATTTAAAGTAAAGAAAATCAATTGAAAATAAAGAGAATAGCAAAACATAGTATACAGTTCACGCGTCAATTGATGCGAGTGGAAAGAAAGTAATGGCCGGTAAAAGGTGTGAGTGGTCAAGAGTAGGAGTGAAAATACACGAGTTGAAAAAGGAAAAGTAAGAAAATAATTTAGTTTATGTGTGTGGTTGATTACAGGGTGCAGCGAGGACGAGGCAGGTGCTGACACGGAGGCGGGCGGTTACGCCGACGGAACAACCAGTAGTGGCGCTAGTGGCGACGTCAGAGAAGCAAATGGAGATGGCGATGGCGGAGGTAGTATGAGAGGGGGAGGAGCAGAAGGCACCTCCGTGAGCAAACAGGACGAGCGTTGTCCCCATTGTGGCGTCCTCTGTCGAAATCTACACCTTCTCCAGCTCCACCTCGAAGACATCCACAAAACGTCCTTCCCCATCGACAAAAACGACATCGGCTCTCAGTTCTCCCAAGTTGTACGTTTTCTTGTCTTACCAAATTCACACTGAGCGGTGTTTTTGAAATCATTTTCATACTAAATAGTATTAAATAATTCAGTTAGTTGAATTTTTTTTAGTCAAACATAATTTAAATCTTTAGTTTGTATATATTTTTAAATTTTAAGTTTTGATTTCAGCAAACGAATTATTTAATTATTTGTTTTCGAATTAAGCATTTTGTACAAACTTAGCTATTAAATTGTATGGATGAATTGTTGATCTTGTTGTTTTACAGTCATGTAAGGTGTGTACCAAGACTTTTGCCAACGTTTATCGATTACAGAGGCACATGATCAGTCATGACGAAAGCGCCGTGCTCAGAAAATTTAAATGCCCTCACTGTGAGAAAGCCTTCAAGTTCAAGCATCACCTCAAGGTATATCTTATAAAAAATCATTACTTTCGATTTTATGGTTTGTTCATCTCCAATTTAATGAGATATTTTGCAATTTTTGAATCCTTATATAAAACCATACAATAATATGATTTTTCAATATACATTTGTTATTTCATAATATTTCATAATATTTGTTTAATTAATCATTTGAGATGTATTTACAATTGTTTTATAATAAATTCTTATTAATTTTAATACTTAAAGTGAATATATCCTCATACAAATAGTGGAAATACAATAGAGTAGAAAGAAATTGCTGTTGAAAATAATTTTGATAATAAATGTTACAAATATTTTTTAAATTTTAGGAACACTTGCGCATCCATAGTGGAGAGAAGCCATTCAAATGCAATAACTGCGGCAAACGATTTTCCCACTCAGGATCGTACTCCAGCCACATGACATCCAAAAAATGCTTGGTGGTGAACTTGAAAAAATCCCGCCAAAGCAGCAATAACAACAGCAGCTCTGAACGCGGTCCGAAAAAGTCTCACCAAGCGCTACAAATACGTCGTGACGTGGACCTTTTTGCCGCAAACAATAATACGTTCCTACCAATCTTGCCAAAGCTATCGCCTTCGGAATATCAATCCGACATACACAGAGAAAACGCAGGTTAGCATCAGTTAGGCTTTTCATGTGCTCCTTTATAAAGGCAACCATTGATATTTCATACGAAATTATAAATTAAAATCAACGGGCTTTAATTTGTTTCAATTTTATCATTACGTTTACAATATTAAAACAGGTATCATTATTTATTGTTTTTGAACATGATTTTAAGCAATGACTTTTTTAGGGATATACGATGTGCCGACTTTGTTGCCTCAATCGATAGGTTTTGGAAACTACTTTCTCCAATCATCTTTGGGCAAAATTCTAAATCAACTTCACATGAAACGAGCAGATGAGTATAATAATCTTGAACGCTATGAGTCCCACCGGGAAGCACCAAGCCCTTCTATGGCTGATTCTGAAGAAACTGAAGGCACCGAAGGCAAGGATTCTCCTGCGCCAAACGACTCCCAGGACCTGGACGCTGTGCGACGTATATTAGAGACTGTCAACACTTCCGTTACGAAGCAATTACTCGAAGCTAATGTCAGGAAATTGGCATCCTCGCCGGCGACAGTAAAACGAGAATTTGATGACGAATATTCGAGGGTGAATAATCTAATGAATTTGAGATTGTTTGGAATAATACAAAATTTGTTTTGATTTATTTGAATACATTATTTATAGACTAATAATAATGACTAATAACACATAAGTTAATCACTTTTTAATATACTTTACAGATATTTATTGAAAAGATATTTTAAAGAAATTGTAAACATATCTTTTTATATAAGAAGAAATTAAACTTAATTAATTAAAAAAAATTTAAATTTTAAATTAAATCATTTAATTTAAAATTTAATTGATCTTTGTATTTAGTAAAATTAATTAGACATTGTTATATCTTACATTAATAATAATAGATGCTTCTAAAATAATATCGATTTATTAG
>JABFQD010004661.1:0-11523 GCA_022817045.1 Psix sp. ZL-2020
AAATATGCATTAAATATGGAGTAAATAAAGCAAATACTTAAGTAAGAATGAGATGTATTTATGTTTTATATATGCTTAAACAAAATATTTCCATACCAATTTGTCGCATTATTAAGTACGTTTTATGACTTTAATACAGTCATAAAGATTTCCATGAAACTGAAACTGTATTACCATAGTGGAGAAATTTACATTTGTTATATATTGGTCGTAACGTATTGTATTTTCATCTAATTATAAATTTTTTAAATTGATGAGAATGGATTAGACTATTATTGTTCGACTAAAACTATTAAAGCATTCAAACGTTGAATTAAATTCGATACAGCAATTTAGGAAAAGAAAAATATTTGTTTGAAATTAAACTGATTCGTTGTTTGGTACAAACGTTTAATTATTTATTTTCAAGTCAACACTTTTGAAGAGGAAATTCTAAATTTTCATTTTATCGATAAAAAAGCAAATAAGATCAAATTTCATGAAACTAAAGTCATTTCAAAATAGTGAAAATTTGATGCCTCATTTTTTCTGTTTTTAAATAATTCAATTGTTCTTCTCTTTATTTATCATTCAAAATAAGAAAAATGTTTTGCAATGCAGAATCTTTTTTTGGCATTTAGATGATTTGTATTTTATGATAAAAATACATCGATAATATTATATCTGATATGCAGTATTTCTCGTTATACTCATGTTACTGGAGTACCTCAAAATAATAAATGTAGGATTACACGTTTTTAAACTGAGAGAAAAATGACATTAAATATAAATTTTCTAGTCTCGTAAATAAAATTTATTTTAACGTCCGGTAAAAATGACAATAAATACAACAAAATTTTTGGTCACTCGCCAACTTTTTATCATAATTCTAGGGTAATTTGATGTTTAATGAAAATTTTTACAATGATATAAGATAACCATTTACCATTTTAGCAAGGTCATTAATTTTCTTTTAGTGATATTTTTATTATTAAATTTATTTTGTTTCAGAAGTGTATCATTTAGTTATATAATCAACACAGAGTTTTATTGATTACCTGATTAAACAAATTGGTGCTAGTTTTTTAAACAATTTTTCTGTATTGATATTAACTATAGTTTTTTAACTAATATTTTATTATTTTTTCTAATGTAATTTTGTATTAGTAATAAATGTATACACAGCATCAATTATATCCTATGACATTGAGTTCGAATTTACTATATCTCTTTTTTATTTTTTCTTTCATTCTCAGCTTCCCAAAATTTGCCGTTATCTTCTTTCTTAAATATCAAAGATCAAAAATCTAAAAACTTATGAATATACAACGATGATAACACATTTTTAAATTTCAGATTTCAATCATTAAACCCAAATAGCTCTATCTATATTCTTGAATGCCATTTAATTATAAGTAGTGACATGGTCATAGATTCGTTTTTTTTTAATTGTACTAAAATATTTAATTAGATTTTTCAAGAAGTTAATTAAAAGTATTTGTTTTTTGAAAGTTATAATCTTTATACTACACAGATATCTTTGATGGTAAATCTATCAAAGATGAAATATTCTTACTTAAAGTAGTTGCAATACTTTTCTTGCGAATTTCATAATTTTATATATGTATTCAATGTCGAAAATTTGACAGTAGTGATAAAGTCAAATCCTTTGTAGCGGTTACAAGTAAACGCAATTTCGCGGGAACTTTAGTTTAGTATAAAGTACTCTCTTGAACGTTGTTAACAATTAGTAACTTTCTTAATCATTTCACACTTTGAATAGTGCTGCCCTGTAATAATGATAAATAGCGTACGAGAAACTGTAGAAGTGATTTTATATATAGTTTTTTATCCCACAGACTTCATACTTTTAAATACCTAGAATATTTCTTGAGGCACTTTGTAGACATAGGGAAACTCAGTTATAATCTGATTTGATAAATAGTATACAGTAAAATTATAGTATGACATTCACGATTTTTATTTTTTAACATTATATAACTTTATGTTTAACAATTGCGTAATATTGTCTTGTTAATATTAATATATATTTGTTTACAAAACATAAATAAAAATAAATTTAAGTTCAATTTTTAAACTGTGATATCAAAAATTAAAAAAATAATAGCACAATTAAACATTTCAGCAATTGCATTTCATATGTAACTAATTATTTTCAAACTATTAATTGTTTGTGACAATTTATTTTCACTAACAAATTGTTGAAGGAATGTCAGAAAAGTAAATTATAATTATTATTTACTTTAAATGAATTTAAAATTAATTAATTTAAATTAATTTTAAATCTTTAACAAAGTTATGGGTCATAAATATGCCAAAATTCAGTATAAGAAATTGATATATATATATATATAGAAAGAAACAAATTTTCAGTTTGAGTCAACCAAAATGACATTTGAATAACGCTACTGTATTAACACTATTATTAATAATGTTTTCATTAAAAGATTTTTGCAAAGAGTATATAAACTTTCAACCACAATTTGATAATATTATTTAATTACAAATGAATGCTTTTATATTATCACATGTTCATCATTCATGTAATTTTTGACCATATTACTATAAAACTTAATTTAAATTTCTTAATTTGTATACATATATAATATTCAAATTATTAATACTAAATTATTTCAAAATTTACATTTTAATAGTAATTTGTAAACTTAATTTTTTGAAAGCATTGTTTATGTTTTAATTTTAATACTGTTACTTTTTTCATCTGATAAACAAATTTTACATAATTATTACAATACCAAAATACGTTCTTGTAAATAGTAGTTTTCGACTTTGGTATTCTAATTTTTATTTACAATAAACTGCTACTACTTGCATTAACATTCAAAAGTATCAAGATACAAACTGTTTACCATATTATCCATGGATTTCTGAGTGAGTATAATAAAATGTCACTGCTTCAAGTAATGGCAGTTGTTACTTTTATGTTAATATGAAATCATTTCAGTTTTCAACCAAAGCTAATTGATATCTTGTGGGCTGAGTATAAAAAGGAAAGATGGTTGGTGGAAGAGTCGTTATCAGGTGGCGACTGAACATTGTGCAGTATCGAGATATTAGTGAGCACAGAAGCTGTTTTTACAGAGCCTATCTGAACACGGCATGTACTTGATAATGTCGAGACAAAGTGCGAACGAGTTACAAGGATATCGGTTGAAAAGTGTTATAAATATGTACTCTGACGGTCGCGCTGGTGAAAAGAGTGTCAGAAATGGTACCCAACGCGGAAGAGCCAGGGAGAAACCGGTAGGTAGAGCAAGTTGAGGAGCGGCCATATTGAAAGGGTGGGATGTGTACAGTAGGCGCCGTTCGGTCGCGTCACGAGCAGAGGCACCGCTGAAGCCACCTCGAAGTGCCGAGTGAGCACCATCTTGTTAACAGCCAAGTTTTTTCCCATCGGCGAGGACGCCGATAGGCCTACCGGTACCAATGGTAGGCGTTCTTCCTGTTATTCCTATTTTGTCCACTCACTTGCTCCGCCTTGATTCGCATTTCGCGTGCATGTGGTCACTATTTACCCTCAGCTTGGTATCGGACAAAAATAACCTCTTGAAAATCGAGAAAAAAAAGTCCCTTCCATCGTGTCATCGGATTCTTAATCGAACCGCTAACTTACGACTGGCCGGTTCGTGAGAATGTTCGCCGATTCAGGCGCGCTCTGGATGTTGAAGGAATGCAAGTTTTGCCACTTAGATCCAACCGACTTTCGTTTTGGTCACTTGTTTATAGATAAGGTGGAAATGTTCGTTTCGTTTTCAAACCTGTGCTAAATCGTTTGTGATTCTTGATTGTCTTTGCCCGATGAGAATTTTTGTAGTTATTTCGAATTCAACATCAACGAAATGTTATATAAAAAATTCGTTTTTTGCATATAACATGTCTTTCAAAATATTTATTCCCAAATACTATTCGCAAACATATAATTTACGAACAAATTTATTTATTATATTTGCAATTTATGTTATCAGTTGTTTTACATATGACAAACAAATGTTCCTAAAGTAATTTACAGATTTATATCTGTATATATACAGGTTCTATATATATATATATAGAAAAATATATTACAAATATTCTACATTTAACCATCAATACTACATGCTCACTGGAAAATATAATTTATTGAAAAAATACTTTTTGTTTTTATTCATTTCCGGCGATTTATATCTACTGACTCATTAGGGGTACAATACGAATATCTGTAAACTGGTTTTCGTTAACGAGTACTACCGAAGTAATATCACTGATCATAAAATGGGCCATATATGATATATTTAAGTAATTAACGGATTAAATTTTAAAATATCATAAAAAGATATGTCAGTATTTAGTTTTCGACTTCTGTCTTTTTGATTTCAGTCTATACTATATATTTTCATACACAAATTATATTATTGTATTTGTTATGATAAAACTTCGAAATTATTGAAAGGCTACAAATTGCTGATCACTGTTATAAATAAATTATATGTAATATTTTCTCTATAATATTCAATAATCCAGAAATGTCGATTAGATTCCACAATTCCACAATTAGAAGATTATTTGATTTTTATTAGCATGTTACTGGTTTATTACCGACAACTGAGAGTCGTGTTTCAATTTAAAGCTAGCATTTGGTCGGTTGCCAGTCTTAACTGGTCATTATGAATTCCTACAGTAAGGAGAAACAATATAGTAAAAATTACATCAATAGAGAAATTTATTAATATAAAGTTTTCTTAATTATTCTTTCCAAATTTAATTTTTCATAATTTTATTATTAGTAATTATTTATAATCATATTTAGTATACACTATATAGTAACAATTATAATAATGTGTTATCAAAATTTTTCAGTAAAATTGTTCAAACAAATAAGGAAAAAATTGCTCAATTGTCATTCATATAAATATTAAATTCGATAATGAATACAAAAATAAACTTGAAATATTAACTATTTTATAAAATAATGGTTTGTCTAACTTCTAAGATGATTTGGGTCTTCAAAATTGGCTGGGTCTCATTTCAAGGTAGACTGTGAATTTCTCCGTACAATTCTCATTTATACGTATAAATTTAACTAAGGATATATGTAGTGAGGAAATGTTTCCATTGTTTACGTGGACTAATGGACATTTACACATTCGTATTAACGTACATGTATAATTCATAAACGCCCTGGGTCAATGGCGAAAGAGCGTCGACTAGCTTAGAGTTGTTTCATTTGCCTGATATTGAAGACACTTGCTCATAATTTATACATAAACAGAATTAATTCTCTTCACATTTCATTGTTGTAATATAAATCTGCAGACTATTATAACTTATTGTTGTGTTTCTGATTAAATTCAAAAGTTCATACTTGATAAATGATTCACATATGTCATACGACTACGAATTTTCCGGATTTAACCTTGCAGTAATAAAATAAAAGACAAATTTTGCGACGAGGCAAAACGTATCCCAAAAATTCACAAAAAACGTTGAGTCGGTCAAATAAAAATTGTTACAGCTGTCGATAAAAGATGTGCGGATGCTGGCAGATTCTTAGTGAAAATTCATACAAAATGAAAAGAAGATTAATCTCGTTTTGCAGTGCGCTCACGTTAATGTCAGTTTTTCTTGCCGGACACGTATGTTCGTTCAATGCGATTGGGAAGCTACGTTTTCTAGTTGCGAGTCAGCGGCGCTGCCGTACATTAAGCATTTATGTCGATACGATCTTATTTGCCCTTTTTTATGCCGTCGTATGAATTGACTGCGCGTCTTTGACCGTCACGCTGGATTCTATTTACGGTCAAACAGGTTGGCTTTCAGGATTATTTTTTTCCCCATTTCCTCGAACGTTTCTCTGTTCTATTTCCCGATTTTATATTACAGATTGAGATACGACGTCGTAAATTTCCTTATTTTTTCACTTCACAATCACAGTCTGAAAAGGAACAAAAATTGTGACCGGTCGTCTATTCGGCTGCCACTTTTCAGTAATTCAGTCTTTGACTGTTCAGAGCCGTAATGAGAGTGTCTAAATCAAAGATGTGTTTTCTTTTCAAAGTGAAAGAGATCGTTAAAGGCTGTCTAAATAAACGTAAAAAGGATTCTCTGAATAATTCAGTAGAGTATCGAGTGGTTTGCTGGTATCGTAAGAAAAACATTATCGTTGGCTTTCTGAAATCCACAGTAATGACTTGGGGTAGTTTTTGTCCAGCAGTTTTTACTATTGCACGTTTACTGTTATTTGTTTCGTGTTTTTAAATAAACCCATTATTCTGGTCGCCCAAAAAAGTCTCGATGAGATACTTCACAACTTTCCTATAGTTAAAGATCTCAACTAATATACAATTCAAGAGGGAGATAAATATTCAACTGTACAACACTAAGATATTTAGACTCTTTTCGAATTGTAATGTTCTAAATAATATCTTCTTATATCAAGGTCAAGTTATTCTACTTATTTCCATTCTAAGAGTTGACAATATATCTTTTTCTAATAAACATCGCAACTTTATTTCTAGGATTATTATTTATTCGTTAAAAATGAGTTGATAATCACATACTATAGAAATCTTTTACTTACCTTAGATAAATGAATTCCACACCTTCCATTATCTTTAAGGACTATACCTTTAATAGACTTACGTGTCACTATTTGACAACTTATCTCTTGCTTTTAAGACGTAAATTACGACGTACTTTGACTTTACAAATTATATCATTTTATACATCTTTAATTCGATAAAATATAAATAATTTTCTCATATAAATATTTTAATTAAAATCATAAATGTATCTGTATTTTACAACTTCTCCATTGTATAAAATAATTAGTTGTTTTGTTTCAAAAGATAATGGCAATTATATTAAGAATAATTTAATTAAAACACTGTGACTAGAATTTGTTTTTGAATAAATATGATTATTCTTTTATTATAAAAAAATAATTACAATAAACTTTCACCCTGTTAATCTTGAACTACTTTAGTGGTCGAATTTTAAATGTTTTATAATATTTTAAAATTAATATTAATTTTATCACTGTCAGGCCAGTATCGAATACCGATTCACGTTCAAGTATCTTAGGATGCTATTAGATATTAATCTTATTCAAATGCTGATTTTTACAAAGCGATTGCCAGCAACAATTAGAATAAATCTCTGTAATATTGTATGATATTATTATTTTTGTTTACACTTCTTTGAATAAAAAATTGAAAATGAATCCCATAAAAAGTAATGTTTGAATTCAAATTTTTTTGTATTTGGTAAAATCTATAAACGTTTTTAAATATTTTTTTATTTTTAAAATTTTTTCAAACATTTAAATTTTGTGTCTTTTATTCCTTAGAACTTTATTTCAGGAAAAGGAACAGCGGAGTAAGATCGGCAAATGTGTCCCTAGGGGGAGAAACATATCTTAAGTGGAAAATCATTAAAGGAGTATGAAAAAAAAATTTGTAAGAGTTTTTAAGTTCAAATTAGGCTATGTATAGTCTATATACATACCTTTTTTGGTGACTTTATTTAAATACTAATTTTTTCTACTTTTTTAAATGCAGTAAACATTTAACAGCAGATAACTGTTGCAGATAACTGTTAAAAAATACAAAAACATAATTTTTGCCATAAAGACCCCACATATTTATGAGATTTTTAAACATAAATGAGTCATGTATACGATTTTCGGAGGCTATAAGATATAACATTTCTATCTTTATAATTATTATTATTTTTAAATCTTAAAACCATATTTTAAATTGAAAGTTAGAGTATATTAAACATGTTTTATCAAAAAAAACATTATAATTACAATCATTACAAAACTTTTGTAATGTTTTAAAAAAGATGCTTAAACTTATGCATTTTTTTTAAGGTTCCAATCAATGTATAATTGCAATTTACACATATCATTGATATCCGAAATTGGTCGTGAATGCGGTTATCTTAACAAAAATATCAAACTAAATTTTTGGTTGATAAACAAAGAAATCAGAAAAATGCGCGCTAATTCCTGTGTTAACCTTCCGTAGCGCGCGTCGTTTTGGTATCTTTGTTTCACACGTTTAGAGATACCGTTCTTCTTTCTTGTTGTGCATACAACGTATTAAACGCACTGCGGAAGGTTAAAATCATTAATTTAAAATATTTATATTTAAATGAAAATAAAAACAATAAGTGTTTTATTTCAAAATTTATATTAAACGTTAATAAATATTAGTTTTTGCAATGAATAAATGACTAATATTAACGTACAAATAAATTGTAACGAAAATTTGATGTTTCACTTCTTATGTTATCATTTGACAACAATGATTAAACAATTAATTATTTATTTATGAAGCTGAAATGAATACTAATTTCGATTAGTATCAATTTCATATTCAATAAACATTAATAATGACATCGAATAGTATTTTTAATTTATTTTATTTCGAAAAACGATAGTATTTTACTTTTTCTTCAAAATATTTAGAAATTTTCATCAGCGATTGTTGTCTTTCTTGGAAACGGCCGCGAGTGTCATTTCTCTTTGTTATAAAATTATTGTATGTTGAGCAATTCACCACTCAGATCATTTATTGATAAGGGTTAATACACGATAATAAACAAGTATGATTCTATTACTAAAATTTCTCGTTAATAAATATACTTATACATCATACAACATTCATTCAAACATTCATCAAAAATCTACATACATACATTATCATAACTACTTTTAAATACACTCGAGACATTGTTGACGGAAAACTGGCGCAGAAGCAGTCCTCAGGATTCTCTGGTCATGGCAGTCTTGAAATCACGTGGCTTGGCTAACAGCTTGGCTCGGCTCTAGTCCTGGATGGTCGCCCAAGATCGACGGGGACGGTGCGTCGGCTCCACTGCTGATCTCCCTCACGGTGTTGCTCCCAGATTCGGTTGTTCAGGTACAACCAGACCAGCTTAATAATGAATGGTGAAGCACAAAAGGCCTCGATTTTGCGATTCCGGCCCTTAAATGTATACGCGGATTTCTGCAATAGGAGTGGGGGGAACAGTCTTCTCACTCCCAAAACTCATAACGTCGACGTTGCTCTGGTCGTTGACCGCGCTAATATATTACAATATATGAGATTGTTACATCTTGAAATGAAGTTACTGTGAAACCAATTTGTAGTTATTCGCCAGTCTCTTGATTGTAGCAAAGTTACGGTTTAATTATTTATTAAATTTTTATTAATATTAAATAATTATTATTTAAATGACTTTGTAGAATTAAAATATATGAAACAAGCGTTATTAAATAAAATAACGTCAGACTGTGAATATTGAAGAGCGTCATTGACCGTTGCTATGCAAAAGATTTAATAATTGAATTATCATTCAATTGCAATAATTTGAAAAATATAAGAGTCGTAAAATTAAAAATAAAAAGATATGACAAATAATAATTTGAAAAATATTTATCTACATTTAAATTTTTTATTGCGAAACAATAAAAAAAATATAAAACGTAGAAATTATTTCAAAGTCGTTATTTACAAGATATAAATATTGACTTATTTGTATATTTGAAATAATAATTAATACAGCAGTTTTCATTTCTTATTTTTTAGATATTTGATTGTTTTATTTTTCTGTTTATTGTACAAGTTCAAGTAACGCTGCTAATATAAACACACGTCGATGCTTTTCTAGAGTAGCAGGGATGTTAGCTGTCCCACTCTAGTCCATGCGTATACATATTCTATTAGATTTGATAATCTTAAAATCGAATTAGTAAAAAATTGTGAAACAATTTATAAATTATTGTTTCAATCATATATATTTCAAATAAATTTTGAAACATTAATTAATAGACATTCTACTTTGATAACAATTTTTTTGTTTATAGTTACTCAGTTTAACTTATTATGAAATGTAGATGACAGATTTTGACATTGACGAGATATAAAACGTTTTTCTAATTAATCTGTTTATTAAATTTTAATGATTTTCTGTAAATTGAAGTTTTTTAACAAGAAATTTAATATAAAATGAAATGCTAAGATTATCGGAAGTTAATCACATAAATGTAACTTAATCGTAACGAAAATGAAATAATATGATTATTTAAGAAAATTATTCATTGTTTCTTCACTTACATAAGCTGATATTACTAGATTACTGAATAATTGATACTTGATCATTAAACAATGAAAGTATTTTTATTTCAGAGTTAAATTCTAATATGAGATCGTGCAAGTAAATCACCGTCTTTTTAGTTATTAATGCGAAAATATACTCAGACGCACTTGTTGAAACTGTTACATTATCGCGGGCTGCTTCATGTTATAGCATTTTCTCCCTTCGATTAAAATATAGACGTATTGTCGATATTTAAGCTTTAAAATTACCAGCGTACTCAAAATCACTGCAGATATAAGAAAGTAAATATACTTGATGTATTTAATCAATACAATCTAATATATTGGTTTAAAATTTTGAAATCAGCTTATAATTAAAATTAACTGACTTTATAATTTTTTTTATCATAATTGGATGTTTTTCGGTCTATTAAAAATAAACGATTTTAGTTTTTTACTCAAAAAACATATTGTATATGTGAAAATTCATGTTAGAACAAAAAATATATTTTATATATTAAATTCTAAACTGGAAGAGAAGGTATAGTTTTTAAAGGGTGGAACGCTAAAAAGTGAATTTTGTTTCTTAAAAATGGAACATTATATTATGTACAATTCATTGATATTTTTAGTAAAAATGGTTATTTACTTGTATTTAATATTTACACTGATTTTAATAAGAAAGCTATTAAGTAGTCATAATTATTATTAAATTAGCAAAAAAGCCTTAAATATCTTTTTATTCATTCATTTGTGTCTCCTTTTTGTTCCAAGAGAAGAGACAAGTTAACAAATTGCAAGAAAAACAAATTTAAAATTTGGTACATTTTTATAAAGCAAATCTTTCTATATGCTTGCTTTTTTTAGATTGTGAGTGATAAATTGAAGGGCTCTGAAGAAAGTGCAGACAATTAAAGAGCAATTTAACATTTAGTATAAATGGGAAAATAAGAATAGTTCTCAGTTTACGGTAGAATACCAAACCATTGTTATGTTTACGTAAGTACGGAAAAAACATGACGCATTGAAATATATTTGCTTAATAATTTAATTTATTCAGAATAAAAATACATCATCAATGTAAAATATTAAATAAAAAATTATTATGTAAAATACTTAACAAATGTTTGAACTATAAGATAGTAAATGATAGAACAAAATGCAAAACTGGATGATAAATTTTAATAAAATTAAAAAGTAAATTGATTTGTACACTAATAAAAAATCTTTTGTATTTTTGTCGTTTTTATTATGTTCTGCGACCTATTGAGGACCTAATTTTAGACGCATATCAGCAATTATTGTCGTCGAAATGGAAGCTGACATTACAACAAGCGACATAGAGCCTGGAAGTCGACAAGAGCTACTGGAGGGTATATAGAAGATTACTAACTTATAAATGAAAAAATTAAAATGTTTC
>JABFQD010004662.1:0-11521 GCA_022817045.1 Psix sp. ZL-2020
TATTCAAAAATATTTATAATATATTTTTTAAATGTAAGTAAAAAATATTTGTAGATATTTTCATGTGATCGTTGTAATATCACTGTTTTTTTATTTTTCAAATTATTCTATAATGGTTTACAATTTTTAATATGATATTAGAACCATAGGAAGAATCTCATGAAATACAGAAATATTTTCAAACTTTTCATTTAAAATTCACATGTCTTCAAAATATAATTTTTTTTTAATACTAGAAAAATGAAAATTGTTATGTTCATCAATCTTAGTATTTACTTTCACTGAAACATAGATTTTTTCCTATTGGCTAACTAAATAAATTATTCCGTTACAAGAATTAATTATTTTTATGAATCATTATTTAGCTGCATTTCACATCAGTACTGGAGCATTATCTTACAATAGTACATTATGATACAAGGATGGAACGATAGCAATTATTACGAGGGTGAAGTTGGTTATACAAGTCGCAGTCAACTGTTGCAAATTTCATCCAAATAATAATTTTCTTCTGTTCGTGTTTCATAAGATACTGTTTGTAACAAGTGTACTTTTATTCGTATACTTTTAGATGTATATGCTGCTACAAGCAGCAAGTATGACACGTAGAAGGGAATCCGGGAGCTCAGAAGCCTCTGGCAGGGAGATTCAGAAGAAATTAGGGGGCTCTACTCCCCGAAATAATAATATTCTTTTTAAAGAATTAAAAAGACATGAAATTAAATTCTTATTTTAATATAAAATTTTTCTTATTTAATCATAAAAAATGCTAACAATATTATCAAAATACGTTTTAGACATAAATTGAACACTTTTAAATTGCTCGTAGCACACTCAAGGTTTGTCTATATTTTTTTCTCAAACAAAATAGGAAAAGACAATTTTTGCGTCTTTAACCAATCAGTAAATGTTTTTAATAACTGATCTCTATGTCATATTTATTAGCCCTAGGACCAGTACAGAAATTTAATTGCCTTAGGACTGATAATAGTAACATTCTATTCTAAAAATAAGTTTAAAAAAAAAAAAGCTTTTCCGTACACATATTACAAAGAAAAAAAAAGAAAAATATTTACAGTAAATAACCATAAAATAAGCTTGAACAATCTGTTTTAAAAGATAATTATTTTATCTTATGAAAGATGATTTAGTCTTACATTTGTACAAAATTTTTGAAAAATTCCATAGTATCATGAATGATAATATGTTAAAATCTTTATCATATGAATCATATTTTTAATAATTTAAACATTTATTGTAACAAAAATATTCATATTATTTTATAATATCTAATGTTAATAATTAAAGAAAAAAAATTTGCATAATTTTGTAAAATATTTAAAAATTGTTTTAAAAAAATAAGTCATTCTTAAAAACGATGATTATTCGTAAAAAATTGTAGATATACAATATATAGCCTTTATATAAGTAACATTAATTAAATTTTAAATTAAATTTTTTACCTCAAGATGCATATTAACGGGATCAATAACATGTATTTTGTTGCGGTACCCACACCAAACAGTTTTGCCCATAACAGCGGTCATACATCTAATTGAATGCTGTGGACTTCCGAGAGTAATTATGTGATATTGAGACAAGTCCCACTGGCCATCAACTCCTCTCTGGAAAATGGCAACAGTGCCATCTGCCAAAGCAACTAATACTCGACCTTGAACATGTCTGTATCAAAATTTCATCATTAAAAATTCAAGTAATATTAAGTAAACGTCCAATATGTCACTTTTTTAATAATAATTCAAATAATAATCTAAATTATTTATCTCTTTAATCTTTTTAAATTCATACAAATAATTGCTTATACTTACACTATAGCTAAAGCCGCATCAGCCAACTTGACAGAATGCAAGCACACCGACCATTTAGCAACCGCTGAATGGACAAACACCGCTCCATTCTGTGCGCCAAGCCACATCGTTGGTTGAATTGATGACATCCTTTCGATTGGTTCTTCCTCGATACGTTCGACCTCGGCAGCTTCCGCCACTTCATCACCTTCTCTAACACTTATTTTTGCCGCTTGCTGTCCATTTTTGACCAATTTCACTTTACCTAAATTTGCAATTTCGCTATCCACTGCCTCAGTGTTTTCACTTTTCACATCCGGCACATTTTTTAGACTCTCTGACACCTGTTTTTCCTCTCCTTCTTCTTTGACTTCCATTACCTCTTCTTTTTTTTCTGGTTCTTCTTCATTTTTCGTCTCAAGTGCATCATCGATATTATGCACTTGTACAACTGTTGTACCTGTAGCGCCACCTTTTCTCGCCATCTCATAATCGCTTTCTTTTGCTCCTGGCACACTCGCAATACACAATAAGTGGCTCTGACAAACATTAAACACTTGCAAAACCTCTGCAGGATTATTTGCGTCGATCACTGTAACCTTTGACATCTTTTGCGTCGATGTGCAGATCCAAACCAATGAACTCAGTTGTTGTTCTAACTGTTCCGCCTCTTGACGTCGTTGTTCACATTCCTGCAGTTCTTTATCTAAATGTTCTACTGCGTCATCTTCCTCTTCTTCCTCGATTTTGCAGTTGTTTTCCTTAGCTTCTGCCGCATAAAACACACTGCCGCCTATCATACAACCGCCATCGCGGGTCTTGCCGCCACTCAAATTCACACCGGCTCCACACCATATCTAAAAATAATTATTGATACATAAATAACAAATTATGGAGTCGAGAATTTTTTGTTAAAAAAATTTCTGAACATGTAACGATACGAATGAATTTAACGATACAATTTTTAGCAATTATTTATCAAACGAAGACATCAGTGTTAAATGAAATCAAATTTAAATTTTTGGCTAATGTTATGAACTGATAATAATTCTCAACATTCTTGAGATTGAACATGAAGAATAACTTATAGGTGTTAAAATGTTAATGTTTTTTTTATATGTACAGTTAACGTGGAGTCTTTTCTAACTATTTTGCATGGAAAAAGTTTATCGTTTCACGTATTTATGAAAAATGAAAAGAACAATGGGAAAAGAACCTTCTTTTCCCACAGAACTATCACTTTTTCTATTTTAATCTCAAAGTGTGAAGATTTGACATTTGAAAAGAAATCACTTTAACTGTTACTTGTAAGAAAAAATATCATATGTAATTTGTGAGAAAAGCTCATGTATTAATTTACACTAATTTAGAATCGCAAACTTTTCTCATAAGTTGCACAATATACTCATAATTATACAATTACATCATACATTAATTGTATTTACAAATTATTCATTTATATTGATTGTTCATAAAAAATAAAATGTTTTCTTATCATATTTATTCACGAATAAAACACAATAGCTTGGTAATGTAATTTCTGTAAATACGTATTTATTTTTAAATACTTATGTATATGGGAGATTATATTTTTAATTATGTAATCTAATTTATTAAGAATAAATTATATACTTTTACCAAATACTTTAAATATTACATCGATAACATATTTATGAAACAAAGAACATTTTAACCATGATAATTTTTATAAGTTTTAACAAGTGTTTGTATATTTAAATTTTTCATCTGATTGTTAATGTATAATGTGTCATGAAGCATATCAACATAATTAAAATAAAACAAGAAACACAACATAATCGTCTTTGTTAACAACTTAAATTTAGAATTTATAATATATCTATATCATGAATATATAATCCTTCTAATAAAGAGGAAATTCCATTATAATCTAGCAGCTCCTTTTGTATGAATTTAATACAACATATATTGGAATACACAATACAATTTGATTGAGATTAAATTCATGCAATGTTGTTTTCAGAGTAATAAATTGTGATTTTACATTACAAATAGTGTACATTTGCATAAATCCTATGAAATCATAGAATATAATTTCTTTATTTATATTGTGAATAAAAACATTGAGAAGAGTGGATTCAAACTGCCATGTACTTTAAGAGCATGTCGTACAGAAAACTATCTTAAATTTGACGAAAGTTATTTGTTCTATTTTTTGACGTATTTATACGAAGCTAAATTGATTCTCTTTATAGTAAAATATGATTCTTCAAATCAATTTGAACTTAAATGATTCACCTTCATTCCTGGTTCTGTTTCTTGAAGTGGCCTACAATAAACAGGAACAGGAACGGGTTGTCGCGTAGGGGCGCTCGGTTTTCCAGGCAAACTCCAACCATACGCTTGCAGTCTGCCGTCTTCCTTTCTCACGTGCGCGCGAACTTGACGATATTGTTCTCTGCGTTCGTTAGCCCTTCGCGCGACGAGTTTTTCTGATGACCTGAAAAACACTTTATATTACACACCCAAGAAAACAGTTTTTAGTAGAGACCACAGATGCCCACTTTTCCATTTATTACATTTGAGCCAATTCCCATTAATAATACACGTCAAAAGGTCATCTTTCAGTATACATTAACATAGAAATCACAAGTAAGATACACTCTTTAGATTAATTTTGCATATCAAAAAGCTATTGGTCGTTATTACTATTACTGATAAAATAAAGTATAGCGTCAATATGAATTACGACATGGTCTTAAAATGTAAATTACTCCAAATAAAGCATGCGTTAGGGATAGGTCATATTTGCGTCGAAAAATCATGCAAGGAATAAGAAAAAACAAATTCATATACTAGTGTAACAAGCGTTTAGGTTTGTTAAATATATTCATTTTAAATCGAATCATCTATGACTTAATTTATGAATTATTGGTTCATTAATATCATCGTAAATTAACAGAATAGTCCATGCAAAGTGAATGTATTTAACCAGTCGTCGTAAAGAAGACAATAATTTACCTGACTCTCGTGGCAAACTCTCAATTTTATCTTGAAAACATGGCATTTACAAAAATGGCTCTTGCAAAGAATCGCCAAGAAAAAGACTTAACGCATCATGATCATTATAGTGACTTTATTGCACGAAAAGCTTCGCGTGAGATCGTGCTGTATATGTATAAATCTACATATCGTATCCTATTTACACGAATAAAGATCTTGGTTATACAATCTACCTGGACGCGTCACTTTAATACAAAGAAAAATTTATCGGTTATATAAAAATAGTACTCGAAAAAGTAGTTGATTGTTCGTAAGCTAATTAAGACTATGCTTCTGGCTTAAAAGATAATTCTTTTAACAGTGAGTGTTACGAGCGCACTACGAGAACAGAGATAACAGAAAATAGAGATCGTTCGGCAGACAAAAAGAAACGGATAGATTAAAAGAAGAGCTCAGAGGAAAAATAAAAAGATTGGTGCGGCGACTACAAAAGCACGATAGGTGTTTCTAAGTGCTCGGCCTGGGCAAATCAAGTTCTCACATTGTGTCTCCCTGGTCGAGGAAGTCCTGGCGACTTTTAAGAGTGCGCTTGCGCATTGTGTCAAGCGCAGCCGCCGGGACAACCTGATTGGCTGGCGCATTGTACCGGATATGAGGCAAAGTGTGCGGTCCGCGAACAAATCCTCGATCGGCTGGTCCCGTGAATAGATTACTAAAACTAAAAAATGATACAAAAATTAACAATCTGATTTGTCAAATGTTAAAAAAATAAGAAATATATAATTATGCATGATTTTATCAATTCGCATTTCAGATTTTTTGATTGATACGTACAACTTCCAAACAGATTGTTTTCCTCCAGATATACTCGAGGGGTCTGTTTTACTGGCACGAATCATCTCAGTCCATCTGACCGCTTCTTGTAATTCCATAAAACGTTCTTTGTATTGATTACGTTCCATAAGCACTCGCGCCATTTCCACCCTTGTGAACCTCTTGCGCTGAGCAAGTGGCACGTCTTCCTCATCATCACTTTTATTTGCCTTAACTGCAACTTCCATCTCTTCTTTAACTTTTTTCAATTCTTCCTCTAAACTTGCTACTTTATCTCGCAATTTTTCACGAGCCTGCTTTAATGCCCGCACTTCTTCACGCAAGATTTCTTGTTCGCTGCAAAAAAGATGATTTTCATTTTAAATAAATAGATAAAATCTAATAAATTATATTTTATTAGATTTAATAATGTGAATAATTACCCAGTCAGTTCATCTACTTTAACAATCAAGTCGTCTTTTACGATATTCAGAGCGTTCCTAAAAATTAATATTTTTCATTTATTCTGTTTTTAGTACTATAGATCACTGTTTTTTGTTGAAAAAAATGGAAACTTACTTAGTAGCTAAGAGTTCATTGTTTTCCATGATTAGATTTTCAACTTCTTTACCCATTCCTGTAATGATTGAATTAATTATACATGACGTCATAATTTAGGTATCTGTAGATTATTTAATTCATTTTTATAACAAAGATTTCTTTATTTAAAAAAGTGGCTTTTTATTCAAAAGTAGTATAGTCTTACCGAAAAAGTTGTCGTTAACTGCATACGTAAGTTATGCGTTGCATGCATCGATCAGTTGGCAGGCACACAGCAATACAGCAAACAAGAAAAAGGAAAAGTTAGTAGATTAATTTGAATCGTTATAACTTTGTCAATAGAGACACAATTCAATAACAACATTCAAATATTTCGCTTGATGATTAATAAGCAAAGTTAACTTGAACTGAACAAAACATTCAGATAAATAACAATCAATAATTGAATATTTATCATTGCAAAGATAATTCTTCAAATACTGAATAAACAATTAACCCTTCAGAGATCGCGTATTTTGCAGTGTCTTTGTTTTACTCAAATGTACCTTATAGATTCTCTCTTTCTAGTGACATTTGTTGCTAATAACACGACCGTTGAGAGATTAATGAACTTTATAAAAAATTTAAAAATTTTTTTTAATAATTCCACAGAATTAATTATATTTTTTTGTAATTTTATCATATTATTCAAATCAAGAAGACAAAAAGAACTCCACATTTTATATTGTTTTATGAGAATAAAAAAGGTAAAATTAAGCTTTCTTTTAAAACAAGTTCAATTCCTGTACCTGACGAAGCATATTCTCCAGGGTGTACCCAACTTCCTGCAAAGAAAAAAAACAAAAAATAATTCACCCTGATTTTATTTCAATTAATATAGTAAAAGAAGGAAGAGAAACTGAATCATACCTGTAATGTCGGCACCTTCATCCATTTCACCAAGAGCATCCGCATCTTGAAAACTCAGTTCTTGATATAAAGTGTTTCCACTGCGTTGTTCTCGTTCTGTTCTGCTTCTTCCACTTGGAGTTTGTGCTAAAGTATCGGAAGCACAAGGGGAGGTTGGAGTAACTGCTGTTGCTGCTGGAGTCACTTCTGTTTCTGGACTCTCTGCTATTGAATAAAATATTAAATGTATAAAATTAAATATCATATATTTTTAAGAAGAAAAATCATAATAACTATATGATAATTACATAAGTAATATAAAATATTGTATTTAAACATTATTTTTCTCTAATATTGGAATATTAAAATTAATTATGAGTATAAAAGTAAAAACCAACGTTTAGAGACATCTGTAGTTTTGTTCTCTTCGACTGGTTGATCAGCAGGTTGTGTTTTGTCTGATTTTTCTTCAATCGAAGGTTCATTGCTACTGTCGAGCATTTCGGAACGCAAACTCGTGCCATTAGTAGGACTCTCTTTCTGAATGTCCTCGGCAGTGATGCTTGCCTCGAGGCTTTGAAAACCATAACTAAGTGGACCTGAACTTCGAGTCATATTGACGAGCCCCATACTAGGCAGTCGAGGCGGACCTCGGTTATTTGTCGTATTCTCCAATCGCTCTGTGCTTCCAACTAACATCTTCGTCCTTTCCATATAATCCACATGAGTCTTAAACAATTCTGTGTACCGATCATGAAGTCGCGAATATTCTCGTTTTAGTTCTGATTCTTTTTCTTCCAATCGTATCACTGAAATGAATAGGAATAAGTGAGTTGGATAAAAACCATAGTATGAAGAACAAAAATTGGCAAGAAATTTTTATTTGTTAGTTTTGTTAGAATCCGGGTAGATTTGGAGTGCGAAAAGGAATTAAAAAAGTAAGGCATTAAATAAAAATTACTTGTCTGGTGATAATGGTAAGAGCTTTAAAATAGCAAATTAATAAAACTTGTTAAACACAATTTCAACAAGATTTATTAATAAACTGAATTTTCATTTTGCCTTAGATATGAAAGTGGACATTTGAGATGCTGGAAAATAAAGTTAAAATAATTTGTTATACTATTTAGAAAATTATCAAAGCATGAAAGATGGTTTACAAAAAATTGAAATAAAGCAATGCGCAAGACAGAAAAAGAACATCGACTACTCTACTGTGCGGAACTCGGTCAAAAGATTGACAACATGCAGCATTAGAGTCTGTACCATGGTCGTGCGAATTTTTTGTCTTCAACTCCAACATTTTTACTATCGACTCTAAACTGTCGATTTTTCCCAGCAGTTGTTTTCTTTCATCCTCCGCCATATCTTCCAGCTCGAGCAATTTCTGCAAAATGTTATTTCTTTTATTATTAACATATTAATAACTCACTACAAACTTAACACAAAAATACATCAAATTGTATTTTCATGCTGCATCAATTTCATTTTTAAATATACATTTTAACGAATGTTTTCGGCTTCATTGTTAAAATATAACAATTGAGCATAAATTTTAATAAAAATTGGTTTAGTATGTTGCATTTATCGTTAACAATATGTTTCTACAAAGTTTTTTATTTTACTTAAAATATCATGATAAGCTTACAAATTATTTAAAGCACAAAAATATTCTTCAATTATTGTTAAATTATCGAACCTGATCCGAATTTTTACGAAGCTGCTTTTCTCGTTCGTACTGCGTAACCAGCTGCTCATTGTCTTCACGTAACAACTCCAATTCGACTTCATGTTCCTGGTTCTCAGTGTAAGCAATGTCCAGACATTCTAACACGTTGACTAGTAAAGGCATCAACTCCTTAACTACATCCTGGTCATATCTTGCTATCATCCTCTCAAACTCTTGATAAATGCTACCCGCCAGGGATTGCACTTTTTCAGACATGACCACCCTGCTGTCCTCGTGGGTCCCGTAAACTGTTTCTTGCTCCATCTTGCCTTGTTACTCAATTCTGAAATCAAATCATGCTTGCGTTAAATCCAACATTTTTTATACTAAATCGCACATTTTTCTTTGATGCTTTATGACATTTCAGATATAACACACGTTTAAGTGTCATAAAATGTGTCAACTAGAATGTAAATAAATATTATGTAACATTAGTAATATGTGCTCGACACGCGTGTGGTTTCAGGGCCGACTTATACATTGAGTGTTGCGATTTTCTATAACAATAAATTGTATGAGAATTACGTGTTTATTCTGGTAAAATCAAACAGATTTTGCAATAGCGTCCTCATTTTGTGATTGAGTTATATATGATAATAATTATAGATTGTATTAATTAAGTGAAAATTTACGGAAGAATAATGGGCCTTTTTAAAATTTGAATATTAATTTCTAAATATTGTATTTTGTTATTTATTTTGGGCGCACATAATTTTATAGATTATAAACATAAATCTTTAATATCTTAAATTTAAATCAAAATTATGATACTGTGAATTCATAAATTTAAATGCAAATGAATCCAAGTTTTTAAAATATTCTAATTGAATTTTCAACTTCCTTTCACTGAAGTTTGAAGTTAAATATCTCGACTAGTAAATGATGAATTTTCACGACAATTCGGAATGTTCAAACTAAAGCCTCAAATAATATATTTTTATTTACCTAATCTATCAATTTCTTAATGATTTTACATTTTTTTACCCACTTAGATAAAACTTAAATAAACAATGACATGAATTTAATTTGATTTTTGTCTTTTAAAAAATATGAAAAAGTAAAGCACAAATAAAATAAAATGCCTCAATAAAATAAGATTGGTTACAAAAGCACATGCTGGAATCATACCAAAAGTAACGAAACTAATGAATCATGTCTTATCGTCGACCAACGAAACATCGACTGGAAAGTCCAGAAATAGAAAATGATGTTCCCCAACGGAAACCTGTTCGAGACCGTCGAAATCTTGCGCAAGAGCTGACCCTGATTTTCCATCTGTATCGCTATAAAAAAGCTCCAAAAAACGAATCAGAAAATAAAACAAAAACTTTGACGCAGTTTTCTCAAATTCCCCCTCTCCGAGTCAAACAAAATCAAGCAAAAAGTTGTGGTGAAAAGATAAGTACCACAGCTGAGCTATGCGGAAGTGTGCGGGGGCGAATTTGGTGCGACGCGCATAACCTCAGAGCCAGCGCAGAAGGTCGCTCAGCGTCATACTGGCCCTCGCGGAACCAAGGTCGTTGGCTGTCAGCGCTGCTGTTCCTCGTTGTCACACATACGCATATCGAATAAGGTTACGAATAACGCGACACTGTAGATTCTGACGACGGCGACAAGGAACGTGATCAACGACTTTGTCCGGTTACTCGTGTGCGTCACCACTCGCGCATTCTATTCTCGTGTTTTGCTTGCTCGATCGCCTGGCCCAACCAACTGTCAACGCGATGAAAATCGCCGTTCCCCGTCTAATTGTCAATTACCTCCATCTCTCTCGTGCGCAACTTTATTACAGTATTCGAATCCGTATTTGAACAGACGGTGAAAACACTTACGCGCCAAAATTTGAATTTAAATGGATGATTATTTCTGTGTTTAGGAATTTAATTTAATGATTTAAATTTATGACTTACATCTTTAGACTGAATTCTAAATTATTATAGTATGAGAATTTTTCATACGGGGATTTTTTAAACCAGTGTGAATGAAAATATGTGTGTTAAATTTGAAATATTATTTAAGAAGTTTAATTCAAATTTTAGAGATCATGAAAAAATAAGTTTTTAATTAACAATTTAAATTGTTTAATTTGTTCAAGAATAAAGAATTTGTTGAAACAATTTAACTTTTACACATGAAGTTAGGCGCAGAATAATATTTTCCATGAGTTGAATTAGATTAGCGGTAAATTTGAGGTTTAAAATTGAATTTTAAAGTTGAGTAGACATTAGTTAGTCAAATAAAAAATTATTTGATTTGAAATGTTTTACAGGAAGAAATAACGTATGCATAGTAAAGTTTGATAATGTGTAACTTAGGATTTCACTATTTTATGAAACACATTGAATGATCGTAAAGAAAATTTATTTTTTATCTGTATAAATTATTACACTTTGTATAATGTGTAATAATTTTTTATACATCACTTCAAAAAAAGTAAATCCAATTGGAAAAAATGTTTTAAAATAACTTATCTATTAAGCAAATAATTTCGTGATTTTTTTCATTCATTTTATATTTTATCATAAAAAATAACTATTATTACTCAATTATTAGTTAGTTACTAATAAATTATTTAAAAGTACTACGATAACTATTTTTTCAAAAATCGTCTGAATCGTGTGAATAAGAAATATATATTCTTGTTATACGTTAGGACAAATAAAAGATATACAATAAATAAACTAAAAAATGCATTTCTAACTATTATAGGAGTTAATTAATAAAATATTATAAATGATTT
>JABFQD010004663.1:0-11520 GCA_022817045.1 Psix sp. ZL-2020
TAGCCCTTTATTAATTTGAAACTTCGACCGTTTCAGCAGTGAAGTTACAAAGAGAAGGGTAGCCAGTGAAAAATAACGAACAGAGGGGCCGCCACGTCGTAACGTAACTGCGTAAAAATTATCACGAGATATACGACGTTGTTACTAGAATTGGAGCTAATTACCACCCAGAAGCGACGTTCGTATCGCCAGCAACGTAGTATCAACATTTTCTGACCTCCTACTTGCGATCTACAATACCCGACCTTTGAGATGACATTACCAATTTATTTACATCTAACAAATGAATCTAAACAAAAAGAAACGATTGGAACGTGTAACTCTATAAACACTACAAAATTAAACCATATTTATTTTTTATTATGGCAAAAATAATAGTTAATAGTGATTTATATTTAATAATGAAAAACGAATTGGAAAGAAATTGATTATATAATATTCCAAGTTAGGTTAGGTTCACAGCAAAATGTTTCTTAAATGGGTTTAACTGAAAATATACATGTTTATTGTAAATTCTACTTTGAGTTAATGTGAATTTGATATTCTACCTTTAACATTAAAACATGTTAAATTCAATTTCATGGTCACTGTAAATTAAAATAAGGTTATTTTTCTCCTATATATCTCTTAAGCTCTTATTCTTTCTGAAAATATGCAGAAT
Source organism: Psix sp. ZL-2020 (assembly GCA_022817045.1). Lineage (NCBI taxonomy): Eukaryota > Metazoa > Arthropoda > Insecta > Hymenoptera > Scelionidae > Psix > Psix sp. ZL-2020. Next base: position 662 of record JABFQD010004663.1, read on the forward strand.
TCATAATTAAGTTTTAATAAAATATTTAATAGATACTATATAAAATAAATGTATTTTTATTAACGAAATAACTTTTAATTTAATTCAACTTCTGTTTTAAGTACTAAAAGAAGTTTCAAAATAATTTCAATAAAAAATTATCACACTTGGCCAAAGACACTGCCGTTATCTCTAAAACACTTAATTCATGTATTTGTTAGTCTTAATAATAAAATAAACATAATTTCCACTTCAAACCCACAACCTTGACCTTTCTTCGGAAACGGTAATACCGTTGTACAGGTGATCGCAGTCACCCCTCACACTTAATTACAAAATATATACACGAAAAGAAAAATATATAGGAGAAACTACACGTTTTTTAAATAAAATTGTGACATTGAGTCATAACTTTGTCGCTGAATGATTATACCAGGGATTGAAAACGTCTCTTCTATAGAACTGATCGATATGAAAAAATGCGAAACAATTTTCAGGAACTCGAGGGAATAAGTTTCTGAAAAATGGATGCAATGGTAGTGGGAGAGAGAGGACCCGTGCGAACGAGAAGGAGAGAGTAGCCTCGATCCAGGAGTGGTAACGAGTCGGGATGGTCAAGAACATTGGCGGTACCACTTCAAAGCGAGAATCCTGCGCAATCAGGGACCCTCCTCTCCGCACTTAGCTTGAAAAACTGAGCTGGAGTCCTCTTGTCCCCACGTTTGAGACTGCAGCCAGTACAACCTAGGGAGAGTAGCGACCGCGAAAAGAAACGATCGGCAGCACCCAAACACTGTATGTACTTTTGTTGCAACCTTCACTGACTTGAATGAATCTTCCATGCTGAATATGCAAAACACTGAGGCCCGAATTTCCCAGGACCATTCGAACCTGGCACAATGAAAAAAGAAAGAAGTTGCGGGAATCATGAAAAAACACCAACCAAATTGTTTCCCATCAATTCTCGATCAGGGCCGAGGTTCTAACGAAAAATTCTTTTCCAGGCGAGAGTACTCGGAACATGGGCAGAAATGTCTTTATCTTATATTAATTATATAGTGTGCGCAATCGCGGTATTAATGTCCGATAATCATGCGTGAGTGAGATTACACGGGGAGTAACAAGTCCGAGTTATTATGCGTAAAAATAGAAGATGCCGATTGAGAGGAAGGTAAAATGCACCGGGGACTGCGGAATTTAATGCTATTTCTCTAGGTGCCATCCTACGAACGATCTGTTCGTTAAATGTACCGATCGCGGTATTGCTATATTCAACACTAATTAAACAGTGTTCAACCATGGACGATTTTTACCGGGCGTAATGAAATCTAATCATCGAGTTATTTGTACTAAATTGATGGATTATTCTATGCAACATCTTTCTGTATGGTCACTCGAAAAACTTAGGCGAAGAGGTAATTAATGGAAGAAGTTGATGAACATTACCGCCGTACTAATCTCTTTTCGGAATCCAGATCTCGGGTATACGCTGAATACAACAATTAGTCAGTATAATGATCTAGTAAATTCTAGTTTGCACAGCATTTAAATAACACGCATTTCTAATTTGTTACTGACCCAAGTAATTAATAACTTGAGTAAGTATAAAGAAAGAGAATTCCGATTTCTTTTAAAAAGGACGTGTTATAAAAGTCAACAACACTGAAAATGATATAATTATCATAAACTTGTTTCTACTATGATAATCTTCTTTCAAAAATAGAATATAAATATTGTCTCTTATAATTTGACACTTTTTAAAGCAGATGAAAATATATATTTTCAATGTCATGATATTGAAATCAAATGACACAAATACGACTATTTTTATTTCATAATTGAGATGATTAGGTTCCATAGTAAACCTATTTTTAGTATTTCCTCTCAAAATATTACTAGAACATAGCTTCTATAAATGTTTTATAAAAGTAAGTATACAGTGCTGACCTATTTTTAATTATTGTAACTTTTTATTTATGTTTATGTTAAATATTTGAAACAATTGCAACTAATTTTATTATCTTGTTAAAACAATAAAAAAACAATGTTATTGTTTAAAATAAAAAACACAAATAAATTAATATGATCCTGTTAAAGCATGTTAATATAAATAATTAGTTTGTATTTAGCAAATATTAACTCAGTATTTGAATGTTGTAAAGTATTTATTATTCATATTAGTATTTTTTTAATTGTTTTTACACAAAGTGCATAAATATGCCTATTTATATTAAACGATAAAATTTGTTTGAATTGTTATCAAAATGAAGTAAAAATTTAAAAAATCATTTTATCATCTCTAAGAATAATGATTGTCCGAATAAATTTATGGATAACAGTGTCATTTATCACTTTTTTAACGTAAGTCACAACCCAGGTTAACGTTAATATAGCAATTAATTTAGAAGCAGGTCATTCGCTGTTACACACTAGAAACAAATAAAAAAGTAATAAATGTTAAAATATGAAAAAAATTAGTTTACATTAGTTAATAATTATATAATTAAAAAGACCCTAACAACAAAAATACACGAATCATTTCAGAATTCATTCAACAATAATCAAGCAAAATTTGTTTAGTTGACTTAGAATAATGAATTGATATAATTTATTTTAATTATTATAAATGTAGAATATTATAAAAAGAATAATACACGACATACCATTTTATTTGATCAAATTTGCTTAGTAATAAACGTTGTTCAATGAAAATGAGCATGATGATTATAAAATTTTTTTATTTAAACTGCGATGTTTATGTATAGTAATATAAGTTTCTCTCATGATTATTTTGATTTTTTATTTCATTAAAGTGTTTTTTTCAGAAAATGTTTACATACAATATTAATAAATATATCAACCTAAAGGTGATCGCGCTGTTGTCTTTTTGGCCGAAAGACAAAGAGCGAAGATTTTGTTAGTAAACAAAGACACTCGAAAATGTACGCCCACTTACTGATTAAATAAAAATACCCATATAGACAGAATCATACCAAAAAAAAAAAAAATAGATTTGTGTTTAACTTCTCGATATACATTGGTTAATTCTAACACATTCAAAATATTATTGCACTTATTAATGATCATTATCCTGAGCATAACATTCTATCGCATAAGTATGAAAACGTTTTAAATTCTATTCTAACAATTTTTCGCGATATATTTGATAAACATAAATATTTGTTTTTAAAATATTTTTTAGAATATTTTTATAGATGATCTTGCAAATTAAAACTATTTTCAATTTAGCTAGATGGCGTCGCTGCATTTTTTATACATTACACAAAACAGCGAAATTAATACATAAGCGCTTTCGAAAACTGCAAAGAAAAAAAAAATTTTTTTCGACAAAATTTTGAAACACACGTTTATAGATTAAATTTATGTTTTACGTATTATATTACATTTATCATTTCTGTTTTTTTTCGATCATGTATTCTTGAAATTGAGATCTCAACAATTTTTAAATTATATTTTGTAGCTATTAAATAAATAACAAATTATAATGTTATTTCAAAGTAATTAGCTTAAATAATTCTCTTTTTCGTTTAAAATTTTATAATAATTAAAATATGATATTGAATATATAAAAATTAGAGTATTTTTTCACACAACTATACTTTACTGCGACCTTACCTTAATCAATAAATATCGAAAACAACCATTTGATAAATTTGTTATCACTCAATAAAATACTTTTAATGCATTACAGATACATAAAGTCATTGACAAATGGATGAAAGGTTAAAAATTGTAATGTTACAGGGATTTTGCCAGATCAACGCAAAGATGGATTAGATTCACGAGGTCGTTCAGTACACCTTAAGGCGAAGAAGTGAGCGATGACCCATTGACAAGAGATCGCGAGTTGATGTACGAGCGAGCGATGCGTCGCTGGCAATTAGTCGTAAGCACGTGCACACGCGCAAAATAATAAGTGTGTGTGAATGCATGCCGCTGCTCCTCGAGAAAAAGTTGATAAAAACCTAGAACTATTCGACAGCAGTCTACCTAATCCCCAATTATGGTTCTTTTAGTCAACATTCCCTAGCTGAAGATGTAACTTGTAAATTTCTCAAATATCAACTCCAAAAGTGCCATGGGTTCCATAAGACCGAAGTAAATTATTTGGAAAAAAGAAGAAGAAGTGAATAAGTTTCGTCTAGTTTATGGGAACAATCTGGTATTTTCGGTGAAATTTTGCCCTCTGAAGGACAGTAGTGAAATATGGGCGCGGCATGAGCATGTGAATTTAATTCGTAAAATTGCGGTCAACTTGTTGCATGCACGCGCAGTTTGAACAGTGCGCATGACGATCCTCGCGGCACATCGAAAAGACGGTTTCCTTTGCCCCGCTCAACGCCATGGAATACCGTTGTGGAAAAAAGTTACTATGGAGGACTCAAAAGGACGCGCTTGCCTGTAATTGTTCTTCATTGTAATTGTCGGTAGCTGTTGTGAAGGTAACACAACAGGAAATTCATGACAGAAGTTTCCTGCTGCCTATGCGTCCATCCAAAGAATCTATATAGAGACAAATGAAATGACCGAATTTCAGAAATTATCTCTAAACGATGTAGTGAAGAGTAACTGATTAATGTTGGAAACAAACGATGCTATGTTATTTTGGCAAGTCATAATTTCAATGTGACCTTGATTTTTAATCAATTGAATGGTATATTTCTAGAAAACATACACAGTAAGTCTTCATAATAATTTCTGGTAACATAATATTAGGTAACTTATTTAGTAAATAATTTGTTTTTTATTCGTATTTTAAAATGTAAAGATATATTCGCAGAATTGAAACGATAACGAAACGCCAGTGAAAGTTTGCAGAGCACGTATCCTTTTTCTGCTACTAAATAATAATTTGCTTTTAAGAAGTAAGGGTGGATTGATATATAAGAAAAAGCACTTATTTTTTATTTATATAATGAATTGTATTTTATAATAAAAACAAAATATGTGAATTTTTATTTTTGTTCTATTTAATTTGATTTTAAATATAGCTAAATAATTATATTTTTAATTTCAGTAATACTACAATAGAACCGGATATTTATTTCCCACGCTGAAATTTGAATACTTGTTAAAAAATTAATACTTTGATAGTATATGATAAAAAATGGATTCTCTCAGATTAGAATGAAGACAAAATTCTTGTCTTATACCTAAATGAATAATGATGCCAGATAAACTAATGATTATATAACTCACATGAAATAAATTATAACTTAACCAAGTAAACAAAGTTATCTCACTTACTATAGAGCCTGTTAAAAACTACTATTCAAAATTGAATTCAGCTCTAAAGGTAACAATTTTTTTAAAGTTAATTTAATTATAGGTAATTCTCTAATTTTGATAATTATTTCAACTAACTATCTTAACTTAAAATCAGTGCGATATATGATAAACCCAAAAACACATAGTTAAAGCTCCTGATTTATTATTCTTCACAGGAGTAAACTAAAATGCACACACGGCAATCGGTCATTCCGAAATCCTAAATCGGTAGAGCCTTCGAAAATCAAACAAATATCGAATGTAATCAACCCAGCTAACAAATTACAACAAGCCTAAGATTAACTAATTCGCGATAACAACTTAATTTCAGGAGGTGGCTGGTACGATCAAACAGGACATTACCGTTCGTTCAGGTCTGAATCGGCGAGGTGCAAACCGGCCAATCTCGAGGATTAATTGCATCCAACTCCACCAGTTTGGATGATTAGCAGACGATTTATACACTAGTGACGTCTTTTAAAAGACATTCGACCGAGTGAAAAATGGATCGCACATAACGTACAAAGAAGCCGCGTGCGAATCTCGATTCCCTGGACAGGTATAAAATTCGCGACACAGGGCTATTAATGCGCGAAAACGAGAGGATGCTTTCTATTTCGTGCCACCGTTCGGAAGGATATAGTATGCGCTGAGGATCGAGCAGGCAGGTTGAATAAATTGGCCGGCCGACCACAAGGTCCGCTGCTGATAATGAAAGTACACGTCGATGGTGTCGGGGAGCAAACATATACTTTGAAGCCGGTTATAAATCTGCAACAACGAGATTCGGCACTCGCCGATCCGTTGAAACGAATAGCTCAGATTAAGATGAGTAATTGGGCTTGCGAGCGAAAGTTTCATTTACAATCGGCGACTAATTGGCCGCGATACGCCAGCACAAAGCAGCGGGCCATTAAAATTTTTAAATTACAACCGCCGAAAGCTTGCGCGTGCCTCAAATTGTTAAGTACGTTGAAAAAGAGAATAAGCCTGGAACGTTGTTAGAAAGATATTTGGTCCGATTATCCACGGAACTGGCCGATCATGATATACCGAGGGTGTGCTTGTTTAGTTGTTCTTTAGACTGGATTAATTTGCGAGTCAAACAATTAATTGCAAGTCAAATATTTGGGGATGAACCATCTAATTTAGTGGCAAATGAAATTTAAAGAACAATGAAGGAAGGTATATTTTCATTGAAAAGAAGTTACACCTTATATTTTAAATCGAATTTATAGTTTCATTTATAACATTACGTGATAAAAATCGTGGTTGAAAGAAAGAAAAATAAAATAATTACAATGTTGTCTGAAAGTAGATATTTTTATAGATAAAGATTAAATAAGATCGATTAATATGTTAAATATTATATGGTGTGGAATTAATAGTGAGCTAATGTTATGTGTTATTGAAATTGAAACAAATATCAGTATTTGAAATGTATTGATCTATAATCAATTTTATGAGAATTAATCAAAAATCATTATTATTAATTACATAGCTCTTAATTCAATAATATGAAATATAGTAACTATTAGTACATTAAAGTGATATATCAGTTATATAAATGAAAAACAGTCCGAGATACTTGTTACATACTTATTATTATTGGGGAAAAAGACAAAATAAAAACCTTAAAACATAACTAAGTACATAAAAGATAATTGTATCATCCAATACGTATAAAAATTAATTAATTTTACTAAATTGTGTTAAATTTTTATCTATAAAACTTTGTAGCAATATTAAAATTGTTTCTATTAGTATTTTAAAATTGAGAGGGATGCTGTGTGATTTTAGAATAGAGAGTGAATCATTTAAGTAATTCACCAAGTCTGGAGGATAATTTGCTACCAAATTATTGCCCAGATACCAAATTATTCTATTAATAATTCAGTAATATCACATAAATTAGTGAAATTTGTCAACTTTTGTTAAAAATTAAATAGCGTGGTATTAATCTGTAGGTCACGAGCTGACTATTATGATAACTATTAAAGGCTGATTAAGTATCAAAATTTTGCAAATTTCCTCTGTAATAGAGCACTATTAAAATAGTTATGCTAAACAGTTGCAGATCCGTCAGGGCTCTTGGCTAACCTCGTATCAAATTAGTTATACAATTTTGCTAACTACTGTATAAGCTCGTGCAAAACACGAAAGCTGACGATCAAAAGATGACAATGGTCATGAATGATGATGATGTAAATTGTTCTATTCTATAGTGAGCTATTACGTGCAAAAGACTCGTCCAAAAACTTAACAACGAATGTCGATCATCCAAATGACCAGTAAAGACGCGCACGAAACGTAGACGTGAATAGAGTAGAATTAGACGGTAGACGAGATGCTCTTTAGAAATGCACGCCAGTTAATAGGAGACACCTGGATCTGGCTAAAATTGAATAAAACTTATCAATTTAGAATTGCTTTTCAACATTTCGTCAAATCAGCAGCATTAAGTTGTGACATTACAAATGCGAACACGAATGACTGTTTATCTCCACCACAATAGATAAAATCTTCAAAAAAGCTAAGGATCGTGTAATTTAGAATAACTCAAAACTTTGTAACATTTACGCATATTCAAAGTGTTAAAGAAAGAAACCGAATATTTTACTATGAATGAAAGAGTTTAAACTGTTGTTCGATCCAATATGAATTGACAACACTTAATAGTGTTAATAAAAATATGGAATTCAATAGTTGAGTTCAATTTATTGGTTATGGTAATATTTTTTGAAGTGAATCAAATTTTAATTTCATACTAAAGATATCAACGGTAAAACCTTGATTCATGTATTTAGATGTTGACTTAATCGGGAATGATAAAACTTGTATTATATTTAGATTTGAAAAAATTTTGTATTTTTGTAATAGCCTTGTGATGCTTTTGTGATTATGTAAAAATTTGTCTGCTTTTTTTTTAAATAAAAAATCAAGATGATTGATACACTTACATTGAATTTAATATTGATTAAAAGTCTAATAATTGAAATAGAAATTATATAATTTATACTTCAATAACAAAAACCATGTATAGCGATTTTTTCATAATTTTTAAACGTAACGACCACGATTTTGGAAATGATTCAAATTACGGAATTTTAAATATCTATACTAATAACTTTTATTCATTACACATACCTGAACATTCATAATTAAATTTTGAACTATGTTTTTTTTACATTCGTAGTCATTAAGTTGAATTATGAAACTAGGCAAAAAGGTATGAATTTGTCTTGGCAATTGAAGCACAAATTATGATACATCAAATCCAATTACACGACTCTAACCAGACAGGTTCAACTCTTCCAGCAACTCAATTTTCGAATCTGAATTTTAAAAATAAGTTAAATTTCTACAGACTAAATATGCATCTCTAATATCAATGAAAATAATATAAACATTTGAATAATTCATTTGCATAGGTTTCAATCTTCAATTCGCACCAGAGAACCGAAATAACACCGTATCTCAAGTGTTAAAAATGCCAGACGAAACGCCTCCTGGGTTCGACGAAAGTGGTCTAAAAGACTTCGCAACCTTGGCCTAATGTTTATAACAAAGCGGTCTGGGTGAGCACATTTGAATGCAACGGCGCGTCATGTTCGGAGGAAGCTGAGTCAATAATCGATATAAGGATTGTACTTGATGTACGATCAGAGCAGAAATGGCTGTTCACGTAAAAGCGCAACCCGATAAATCTTGCAACGTTTTTATCTGACATTGAAGACTTGTCGCTCTGGTATAAGTATATTGTTTTTATAAATATTTATGTCGACCAATTGGAGGGAACTTCTGTTTTGATGCTGCCTCGCGATCAGACATTACAAAGACTCATCTCAACTTCTCGTCTCGTACTCAATCCACGTAAGATTTCTATAATAAAGATATCCATTAAAGCGAGCGATGCTGTTTTTCGATAAACTCAAAGCCAGCGTCCCGGTCGCTGACGATAAATCGTCTGAGAAATTGACCAACCGATTCACTATTTTGACGCCATCTTAAGAATTCGGAAATGGAAAGTTGACAATTTTGCTATTCACCTTTCTGACACACGTCATTTCTCTTTTTCGCTCTCTACGAGAGAGTGAATGACCGATTTATGGATAAGTGCAGTGACGGAACGTTTTTTCGTCTGCTAACCGAGAGTTGAGGGAAATCGGTTGACGATCAAGCGATTTTACATTCAAAGCAGATGAAACTTACATCTCTTATGTATCCGCGTTCAATATACTATTCAAAAAACCAGAGAAAACTGGTTCATCAACCGATCGCTATTGGCAAGGGTTAAATCTCTCGCGAGATGTGAAGAGCTGTTTTTACAAAACGTGTCAACAAGTTATTCCGTGAAAAAGCGCGCCCGGTATTCGTCATAAAATATTAGCGATACGCGCATTATAAATTGGCAAATTTTTTCCACCGACAGCCAAAAGTCCCGACTAGGGAACACGTTACAAATGTCAACTGTATGGAAATGTCTTAATTATCGTCGTCGGGAACACGTCGAGAGGTCCCATGGTGAATCGGGTGCGCAAAAACTAGAACCGCCGATCGCATCTTTTGATTCCGCTCACTTCGGCCGCCGAGAATCACTCGACTGCTACTGAAATCGCGAACGCGTTCCGCATAGCTATATAAGTATATATCGGTACTCGATTCTCTCGCCAATAGGACGGACGACAAAACATCCAGTTATTAATGCGACATCGAGATTCACGTAAACACATTGAACTCAATTGTGGAACGCGAGAAAAAGGGCTCGGATGGTTTTATTAAAAGCCATTTTTTCTTTCTCGCTTGCCGTTATGGTCAGCATGTGAAAACTAGATTACGTTTTTGTCGAGCGGTAAAAATGTTGTCAATGAGTCGAATCAATGATTTTGTGCCTCGTGAGGAAATTTGGAGATCGATTTCCTTTGGCAATTTTTTATGGGTGGATGAGCCATCAAAAGATAAGATGTACAAATTTAGACTTATTATTATATTGTCATATGACAGATGTGTTTTTGGAGTTTAAAAGACTTATTTTAAGTATGGTAAATGTAATTTGGTGATATGGATACATCACAGTAAATTTTTAATGATTATGTGAAAATATGATTATAATGTATTATTTCGTAATGTTTATTAAAAGGAGATAGAACATATATATCTTAGTTTTCTATATTGATTTTATATGTAATTAATAATAATATAAAAATAACAATTTTATTTATATAAATTATATTGTTTCTGTAATAAAAAAAAAACAATTTCTCAAGCAGCAATTATTTTGTTATGGTAGTGATTGTTATGGTATACAGTTCCAGAATACAAATAACCATTTGTAACTAGTAATTCTTGTTTTTATTATATTACACAATTTAATCATTATAATATTAATAATACATTTTTTGAATTTAATACTCTTAAATAATTGATTATGTAATTTAATTTGAATAACATTTTTATATTTTGATACTTATTTAATATTATTCACCTCTTTCTTATTTCAAACTTTATTTTTAATTTAGTATTAAACTTTATTTTTCTAACCAATTACAATGAACGAAATGAAAACGACTCTACCATACCATTTTTATTAT
>JABFQD010004664.1:0-11519 GCA_022817045.1 Psix sp. ZL-2020
ATAGAAAATTCATAATATAGATGTACATGTGAATTTTAAAAATTCGAACTGAAAAAACTTTAATAATAAATTCATAAAAGTTTTCGTTTGGTCTATTATGTTTCTTTTAAAAATTAATTCTAAATCACAATTTATACGAAATAACAGAACGTTATACATCAAGAGGAGTAAAAACTACATTCAAACCCATATAAAAACCATAAAACTGTCTCTACATTATGAAATGCAGATTTTAATCCACACGAAAAAGTAGCTAATCATCCATTGGCATTCCACATTTTCATCAAAAAGAAAACTCGTGATTTTCATTTTCCCTGAAATGAAACACAAAGAGCGAAATTGGAGTGATCTTTGACAGGACCTAGTTCTGTCCCCATCCATATTTCATCTGAGTGATCGGACTCGTAGGACCAACTGATATTATTCCTTTGTCCAAAAATTACAAAGATCACTGTGTATTCATGAGAAATACGTGCATCTATGGAAAGATTCAAAAACTGAATTAAGCTTTGCGTGTGTTTGTGTCTGCATGTCAATAAAAGTAAATCGACTCTGTCGGAAAGTTTAGGTACACGAGTGCGTTTGTCAAGTAATTATCGTATCGAAATGTCAGAGGCCCAAGTCAGTGGTGCGCGATCTAGATAATGGAAAAAAGTATTGGCTTACCAGCCAACATTAAACCAACACAGACCCAATAGGAAAACGATGTTTAGGTTGACCCTCGTTTTCAACAGGATTGCGTTATGTAGCAAAGGCGCAGCGCAGGCGCAACTTATGGTCGAAAACACTGACCTGATTCAATCATCGTCGGAAAACGCATACAAAAATGGTATCATACTCCAGTGGCATACGCGTCCTATAATTAGGCCACGCTACTAGGATCGCACTGAGACGCCCACTCACGGGTCCAACCGTGTTCCCCTTAATGAAACCTAGCCAATGATCTCCACAGCCAAAACAAACAGAAAAGTCAGCAGTTTTGCAGTTTAGGCATCAAACGACTTCTGATTAGGACGGAAGATTTCGCAGAAATAGGTCAAATTTACGACGACTAATTGTCAAGCCAGAATTTGATTGGTGGCGCAGAATGAAAGGGAGCGATGACAAGAAGAAGACAAAAAAGTTGTCGCGCGAGTGTCCCGCCTTCCGCAAAGAAGCTCTATACGGAATGCAGGCTATCGATTCGTAGCATCGCGTACGTAAACAATCGCGTACAAGTACGCGAGCAATTCATGCGTAATACAATTTCTTCGAATGACAAGGAAAACCTAGCCGGGAATCAGCAAAAACGCACCGAAGACCCGGCTTCGGTCGTCGAGCCTCGGGGTCGATCGCAGGATCGATCCGAGATCGGTAAGGGATCCGCGATTGGCCCAGCCCACTCGACAATGACCGCGTTATGTATGAGCGGGGCGATCGACTTTTCGCGCAAAGAAGTCCATTAATCGTGAGAAGAACGAGAATGTCGGTGTCACGGGGTCATCCGCCCGCGGGAAAGTAGGTCAGGCCGGATATTTGGGACAAGGAAGGGTCCATTGGGGAGGCACTGTTCCCATTCAAGCAATTGAGCAGAGTGAAACAAAAAGCAAATGGAAAAGCGCAAACCACTGTCTAGGCGAGACTAGGATTTGTTCATCCAAAAGGGTGGATAGGCAAATGATGACTATTTCTGAAAGGTGGAAGCTGTTTAAGCAAAGTCAATAGGTCTGTCGGAAAGCATTGCTGGCTGAGGAAAAGTCGGTCAGCGTCAAATATCTGTTCTTTCTTCCAGAAATCAAAATTCGATTTACATCTGAATCGAAATTAAATGAGTAGGAAAGATCCATTAATAAGTGCGAAAGCAGAGTAACCAGATTAGTGATAGAAGACCAGATGGTGGTAGTCACTTGTCTTGATCTTCTATGCTGATCGAATCCGAAAGCAACAAGAAAAGTCAACTATAAGAGGATGATCAAGGTAGGTCGCAAGATAAGTATCCAATTAAGAAGCAGGTAAAGGTCGCTCGACTGAGACAAGGGATAGGGTCAGGATAGAAGGTCTTCAGCAAACAGGATATCTGAAGGACAGTCGAATGTAGTTTGTTGGCTTGATCTGGATTAGATCTGCGTACCTCTCTTGCCATTACGTCACATATCCCTGCAGGTAAGGGATGGTCCCACGAGCGCTTACGCTGAAGATTTGCGGCGGGTAGGCTCAAGTCGCATAATGCTGCTGTGACCGGCACAAGTGTCAGCGGCAGTATTTGGCATCGGCGTCATCGGCATCCGCACGTATACAAAAGCAGTAAGAACAAAAAGCGTGGCTCCCCGTGATGCCTTTCAAACTACAACGCACTCTTGGAGAGGCAGCGTGGCCTCGCAAGCGATCTGCACCATCGACCAGAAACACCTCATCCTCGCGCAGCGCGTCCAGGTGCTTCTCACGATAAAGCACGATCTAAGATCTCGCGAATGCATATGGGGAGGCAGGATTGTAACATTGGCTTCCTCCCGGTTGATACTGCGGCGACTCCTAGTTTTAGATCGATTCTCTCTCTCGGTGGGATATACGAGTGGAGACGAGAGGCTCACCCACGAGGCCCTCCGCTCCCGCCGCGCCTTTCGCACCTCCCTCTCCCGACACGTCCGCATGCCTCTCCTACGTTCGCGCCCTACCCTGATAACATCCCTCTGGCGATCAGACCGAGAGACCACGCGTGCGTCCTACTTCGATGGAGCTGCCGCGAGACGAACGCTTCTCGACCTTGGCGCGATTTCTAAAAACCCTGATGCACGCAACCAGGGATGGGACGAACAAACTAGCTAATATGTGGTCTGCATCGTAAAAACGATTTACAGACATTTAAACATAATCCAGATTTCGGTTTCACATGCAAGGGTGGCTGAAAATAATAATTGTAATTAGTCCACTTAATATTATACTAGATTAATGAACAAACCTTATTAAGGCTCCAGATTAGTACTAGTTTTTTTTTATTCCTTTTAAATGTCTTTTTTAAGAAGTATCATTTTCGTCAAACAATCTAGTTATCATGTTCCAATTTCTAATCTCTTGATCTGAGCTTATATTGGTTTAAAATTTTAAGACCTGGCAAGTAGCAAAGATAATGTCGACTTCGAAATCATAACTAACGTGATATCTTATTCTAGATCAGGTTTGAAACACCAGAATGATTGACATAATTTTTATTTCTAATTTTGGATATGTATTACTTTTCATTCAAGATTTCCTTTCGGAAGTTTCAATTGATTTATATCCTCGTTATCAAATGTGGCTGAATTAGCATTCCAGTGACTGCACACTTCCCTAATAAATTTCGTTTCAAATTTTCAATGAGATATGTAAACGTTTGGGAGCAGAGAAAAGAAAATATTTTTTATATAAAATTGAGTTAAGAAAATCTATATTATAAATATTAATATCACAACTAAGAGAAGTTGTATAAGAGAAGGTATTTAAAGGGTTAATATATATGATAAGAATTTAAATAAAACATCCCGTTTGCAATAAAGTATATTATAAGCCGAGTAGAATAGAGTAACACATTTTTAACTAAATAAATTTATTTTTTATATTTTCCAAAAATGAAAATTTTCAAAATTTTATATAATAACATTAACTTTCAAATTGTTCAAAAATTTGTTAATATTGTTTAAAACTAATTCTTTATCTTTTTATAAGAAAATGTAAATGTAATTTAATTAGTTTTATGAAAAAAGATGTTTTTTTAATAAAATTATTAGTTCATTAATATAATTTAATGCTAATTCATACTGTTCTACTAATTTTTTTATATCAAATACCACAAACGTTTTCTTGAATATAAAAATTTTAAGTAAGTAAATTTGGAAAATAAATGTATACATTTTGTTAAAAAACAATTTTTATTCAAATTCATTTTCAAAAACTAATTATTTTTAATGTTAATAAGAAGTTTAAACAATCAGTTCAATTTTTCAATAAATAATCATTTAAATTTAGATTAAACTATAACTTCAACTTTACAAAGACAAAGTTAAAAGCTAATAATATTGTAAAAGCATTTATATTTAAATTCATCAAATTATTATGGATAAAATTCGTATCTATTATAAAAAGAATATCACTTATTTATAATTATCTAAATTTTTTATCCTCATCAGTTTTGTCACTTCATTACAATCCTTCTATCTTCTTATTTTCACTTGAGATCCTTGAAAACTTAAAAATCAATATTACTACTTTTTATACTTTTATGTATATGATTTACATTGTTCTCAATACTTTTGAAGTATAAAAGTTTATAGTTTTAAATAATGAAATGTAAATAAGTATATCACATGTTGCTGTTGTTAACGTTGTACTTATAATGTAAAGTTATCGTTATCTTAAAATATCGATGCAGCTTTCGCATGCATCTTAAGAAAGGAAAACGCAAATCTTGTATCGAGAGACACTTAGAAGAGATGATAAGGAAAAGAACAAAATGACAAAAAATTCAATTATATAAAATAAAAATTTTTTATTGGATTAATATATTTTTGTTACAATTAGACTTTTTTGAGTTCTTTCTATCTTTATCCAAATGTTTTGCTTGTCTTTATTTAGTTGACTCAAGATTAGGAAAATGCTACGTAGATGTAATTTTTTTCTTGTAATCGAATATTAAATAGATCATGGAGAGGTTTTTATTTATAGGAATTTATTGATGCACGATTGTCAAATACATTAAAAAGATAAATTGAATGTGCTGCTGTATAAAACATTATATGCAGGGTGAACAAAGTAAAAATGACGAGAAGTAGGATAATAATGATCAGTACTTAAGATTGTTCAACGGTTTTTTTGAATAATATTTTTCATGTTTAACTATCACAGTGATAGAATATGGTTTTTTTCACCGAGATAAATTTCAACATTTTGTTTCTAATTGAATATAAACAATCCAAATTGATCATTTTTACCTCGTTTGCATGTATAATGTATGTTTACTAAAAAAGGTTTAAATCAGATAGATATGTTTAATTTATATTACTTAAGCAGTTAGTCATGAAAGTTTCTGCATCAGCAAGGCAGATCCATTGTATGGTTCTTATATTGGAAAATATTATAAATATTTCTATAATTAATTCACCTTTTATTATTTTTTTACATTATTAAATTTTATACCGTTAACATTTTACTTATTAAAAAATAAAGTTTTCACCTTAAATAAAATTGTACCTTTCAGTTTTTTCGAAAAAAACAAACATGTTGCACAGCACAGTAGCAGAAACAGTGGAAGAATCACTAGGCATTAGCATTATTTTCAACTACTGTTATGTGTAAACATGAATAGCCATCTTTGGCTTACACATTATTTTCAGAGATATACATAAAATTATATAAAACATAAAAAACAAATAGTGTAATTTAAAAGTAATACAAAGATATTACCAATTTTGAAATCACAATAAGAATCATCAATAAAACAATAATATTTAAAATATCAAAGAAATGTCCAGTTACGGAGTTTTTTTTAATTTAATACCTCGCTTTAATTTATTTTGAATTTTAATAAGAATTGCGCACTTCAATATGCATGCGAAATAAAAATTAAATTCGGAATATTAATTATCAATTCTTGGCGGGAATCTTTTTACAACTCGCAGCTAACTTCATGTTTTTTAAACGTCGAGCAAGAGAAAGAGCGAGAGGGAAAAAGACTCAGTGTGCTTCCTTCAAAGCCTACAACACTATTGCACGTGTTGAAGTTTGAAGTAACTTTTATTATGTCAAATATAAAATAATCATTTATTATAAATCGTGGGTTTTTGTTCAGATTAAACTTCCAAAATGAGCACAATCTTGGAAAAAATTGCCTCCATTGAGGCCGAGGTGAGTGCGTATGTCTTTCCAATATACCTAACCTCAATAAATTGATATATTGTTTTGTATTCTTCATTAAAAGTTATTATTGCAAAAGTGAATAATATGATAGTTATTGAAATGAATTTATGAACATCATATGATGTGTACGGTATTTTGCTAATATAAACAACAATTGGAAACTGTTTCAACTTGTTACTAACAACCATCTGTTTTAGATGGCCCGGACGCAAAAGAACAAGGCCACCTCCGGTCATTTAGGTCTTTTAAAAGCCAAGCTCGCAAAATTAAGACACGAGCTTATTACTCCAAAAGGTGGTGGCGGCAACAGTGGCGAAGCTGGCTTTGAAGTTGCAAAAACTGGTGATGCACGAATCGGGTTTGTTGGTATGTTATATTAATATTATTATGTTTATGAACTTCATTCATTCAAAAATAAATTTTTATTTGAAATATGATATATATGATTTTTGAGCATTTTTCATTATAAAAGGCAAGTTTTGGGGGGTTTTTTAACTTCTTAGATAAGAATCTGTTATAATATACTAATAAAATGAAAAACAGAAAAGAAAATAATTATTATCTGTGAAACTAATTTACAGTGAACTAAAATAAAATTTTACTGTTTTTATAGGTTTTCCATCAGTTGGCAAATCGACTCTTTTAAGTACTCTTGCAGGCGTTTATTCTGAGGTTGCTGCGTATGAATTTACGACTCTTACAACTGTCCCTGGTTGCATCAAGTACAAAGGTGCTAAAATTCAGGTTTGTACCGTTACTTTTTCGCGTCTAATCAAATCAAACAAGTCTAAATCATGTTCAGAATTATATAAATAATTTAGAAAAATGATTTTATTGTGCATATATGTTTGTGAAGTATAACCAAAAGCGATTTTGTATATATTTGATAAGTAATTTTCAGAATCATCCTAAGGAAGAAACGGAAAGACATTCCAAGAACATGAGGTAGACTTAAATGATTTTGATAATCTGATATATAAGTAATAAATAAATTCAATGTTTATATTTTTTTTATTCAGCTCCTGGATTTGCCTGGTATTATCGAAGGTGCAAAAGATGGCAAAGGTAGAGGTCGACAAGTTATCGCAGTTGCTCGAACTTGCAGTCTTATTTTTATAGTTTTAGATGTATTGAAGCCTCTTGGACATAAAAAAATTATCGAGCACGAGCTCGAAGGATTTGGCTTGAGGTTAAACAAACAACCACCAAATATTAATTTCAGGAAAAAAGACAAAGGCGGAGTGAATTTACAAACTATGGTATATAAATTTATAAAATTGTTATGTTTTTATTCCATTTATAAATATTCTTTTATTTTTATATGAATGCGAAGAAGTTCAAAATATTTCATCGGTGTTGAATTTTTTCAGTGTCATCAGTCTGAGCTGGATCTTGACACTGTGAAATCAATTTTATCTGAATACAAAATACATAATGCAGATATCACGCTACGTTATGATGCCACTGCTGACGATTTGATTGATGTTATTGAGGGGAACAGAGTTTACGTACCCTGTATTTATTTATTGAACAAAATTGGTATGTTATATTTGATATTTTCCACAGATATTCCTTGTAATAATTCACTTTCAATTCTTGTATTTATAGTATTGTTGATTTATAGATCAAATCAGTATCGAGGAACTAGATGTTATTTATAAAATACCACACTGTGTTCCAATTTCCGCACATCACAAATGGAACTTCGATGATTTGCTGGAAAAAATGTGGGATTATCTTCAACTCATTAGAATGTAAAATGAATATTTTTATTATTCCTGGTTTGAAATATGCTGTTCATGATTTGATTTGTATATTTAACTATTGAAATATAATTTGTAGATATACTAAACCCAAGGGTCAGTTGCCGGATTACAACTCTCCAGTGGTTTTAAATAGAGACAAAAGAACTGTTGAAGATTTTTGCAACAAACTCCATAGATCAATTGCAAAGGAATTTAAATAGTAAGTAATTTAGTCAAATAGTAAAAACATGCATAAAAATTATCGCAACTGAAAATATCTCAACATATCAAACAATCAAAAAAATATAAATAAAACTTTGGCATATCATTCAGTAGTCATTAGACAATGTTAGACAAATTTATATCATTTATCTTTAACAAATGATTAAAATTAAATTGTGTCATCTTTTTTAGCGCTTTGGTTTGGGGAACATCCGTAAAACATCAGTGTCAAAAAGTAGGAAAAGACCATGTTTTGAATGATGAAGACGTTGTACAAATTGTAAAGAAAGTGTGAAAAAACTTAATAAAGGAAGGTGGAAGAATCGATTTTTTAATTTCAGTACGTAATGAGATTTTAACTTATGCATCAATATATTGCACGTATTCTTTTGAATTTCGTTTGCAGTAAAATCTATATTTTTTACTTTTATTGTGATTTTTTTGCAATGAAATACGTCATCGTCAAAAGTGATGAATCGCCTTTTCAATTACAAACACTTGAGAATGTATTCTTTCCGTTGTTGGTCAAGAAGCTGCTCTAAATGGTCACACTTTTTAGTAAGATCATCGACTTCATTTGAAAGATTTTTTACTGTTAAATCTTTTTGAGTCATGACCAACTTCAACCTATAACATAAATGTACATGAATTAATTAAATGATATGTTACATACCTAGAAAATATAAAGCATCTTTTGCACAAAATAACAGAATATGTAAAATAAAATAAATTGACAAAAATAACCTGCTATAAATTTGACCCATCAAAGCTTCTTTATTGAAATTACTCTGATTCAATTGTTGATTCAAAAAAACAATTTGCTCCTCTAGCTCATTTTTTTCCGACTCTATTTCTTGCCGAACTATTTTTTTTGCGTTATCTCGCTCTATAGTTAATTTATCAATTAACTGCAAAAACAAATATTTCAATAAAATAGTCTTTTTGAAGCGGTTTCATGAAAAAATAATTATGCATCAATACTTTGCGAGAATCTCGTAACTCAACGTTTAATCTTTCCGCAGTGCTTTCAACATTCCGAAGATTATTATCCGTTTCTTCCAATCTCTTATAAAGAGAATCTAATTTCTCTTTCAAAAGTCGTTCCGAATCAGTTGCAACTTGTATGTCAGCCTCATATTTCTCAGTTAAACATCTGATTAGAATAAAATTCATGAAATAATGTTTTTAACTCAAAACTTGTCTATTATAAAATGAAAAAAAAAAAAAAATTAATACTATACGAACCTAATTTTACTGTCGTAATTTTTATGGAGATTAGCTTTTTTAGTTTGAGTTTCCTTTTCCAATCTTGCGATTGCCAATTCTATTTGCTTATCCCGTTCTCGAATACATTCATCTCTAATTCGAGCTTCAGCCATCGCGAGCTTTGCATTATATTGTCTTTGATTATTAGATATCCAGGCGTCTCTTTCAGCTAAAATAGTTTCTTGAAAAGCTTTCTTTTCAGCCTCAAATTTCCGAGACATTGCATCATACTTCGTCTGTAAACGTTTTAATAATACCTTTTTATCATCTCCTCTAAATTATTTATTCAATTCAACAGCACAATTAAAATATCAGTTTTACATAATACTCTGTGCAAGCTTTCTTTAAAGCTTCATCTTTTTCGGCTGTGATTTTCTTCTGCTGCTCTGCGAATTTTCGTTTCTCTTCCTGCAAATCATTAAAATGTTTGCTTTTTTGAGCCAACAATATAGTCTCTTGTTCATCCAACTTGACCTGGAATCTTTAATTTAATCTTACTTTATATAAATATATCTCTGAATTTATATAATTTCTAAAACCCAAACTCTAATTTATACCTCTTTTTGATTGACTCCTTTTCTTCACTTAACATTTTGTCGTAACTTTCAGTCAACTCCAATCGTAATTGCTCGAGCTGTTGGTTCATCCTTCGAATAGTTCGCAATTCAACGTCTTGGAGTTCTTTCGTGTGAATACTTCTTAAATCTTGAATTTCACGTTGGTGTTGTTCCACCATATTACGTAACTCTGGCTCCAAACCTTTCACAGTCATTTCCTTGAAAAAATAAAACTGTTTTTAATTCATTTTATTAAGATTAAAAACAATACCGATTAGTGATAACTTTTCATTCAGTCAGTTGGAACGTCATAATTTCATAAGACGAAATGAAATCAGAAGTTGGATTTAATATTATTCCATCATTTTCAACTTTATTGGTAATGTTAAATTAAATGTTAATTTAGTTCAATTCGAATAAATTGTTTCGTTAAAGCAATAACTCTCAAACTCATTGTTCTCTTTACTTTAATCTTTGACGTCTTTGCTTCGAGCCATCTCTCGCGTCGAATTTTTTCCGAGGCAGCGCAAATTTCTTTTGCTCTTTGTAACTCTATAGCGTGTCTTTCGGCAATGACTTTGAGCTCACGCTGCTGTTTCGCTTCCATTTCTTTGATGCGCTGCGCCAAAGAGTTGCACTTTTCGGTCAAGTCCGTTTTCTCCGCGATGATCTGCTCGATGAATTTTTGGTGTCTCTTTATTATGTTCTGGTACTTATTCTTATGACTTTGCAGCATAGCTGCGTGCTCTTTCTTTTGCTCTTCCAATTTGTCGAATGCGGATTTTCGTTCGGTTTTCAGCTCGTCTTTCAGAAATGTTATTGTTGCATCTTTTTCCTCTAACTGCAGACGCGCCGTCGTTAATTCGTCTTTCAAAGCATCGGAGGCTATTTTCTTTAGAATGTTATCCCTACAATTTTTGCCTTTGATTTTATTACGTTTATAATATATTTATATCCTAAAGTTTATTTCAATATACTATAAATATATTCTATTTGACACATAAATGTAAAAGTAAATTATTCATTTAAAAGGGTTTTAATTTTCATTTCAAATAACAAATTCAATTTTATATTTATATATCATTTTTAAATATATTTTTGTTAAGTTATATGTTATCAAAAATAAATAATTTCATTTTAATTAAAAAGAAAGTTTAAATTACCTGTTGTAATCACAATAATTCTGCTGATTATTAGAAACAAGGGTGGATTTTTTTACAGTTGGTTGTTCAGCTGCTTTATCAAAGTTAACTGGTAAGTAAACAAATTATTATGTACATGTTTTATACAATTATTATCCTTATCATATTAATTAATCAATAATACTTCATTTTTAAATTATTTTTTAATATAAAAACAATAAAGTTTGAACTTATTACCAATTTTTTTTATATTTAAAATTTCCTAATTATTTGTTTATTGATTTTTTTATAGTTCTACGTATGATTTATTCCAGAAAAATCGGTTAGTTGATCAACAGGCGGGGTTGAAGTTATTAACAGTTATGAAAAATGTATTGGTAAGTTTATAAACATAACAATAAAATGCAATTCAAATTGAAGTATTAAAAACAAATATTTAAAAAATAATAACTTATAATAATGGTTAACCAAAATGTATTTTTTTGTCAATTTGTTCTTTTCATTTTCACTTTCCCGCCATTTATATCTATTATAATTTATACCATATAATACCATTTCTCTAACATTTAATTGAACAAAACTTAATATCTTCCATATTTTTTCATAAATTACTAAATCATTTTTTCTTAAATACTCGTTTTTAAAATTTTCATTTTGATCGTATTTTAATTTTTGTATTGATTTCAATGTATTTATATATAATTTTACCGAAACATTTT
>JABFQD010004665.1:0-11516 GCA_022817045.1 Psix sp. ZL-2020
AGAGACACTTATAATATTATATCTTGCTGATTGAAAACTGATAGCTCGTTTTATATTTATAGTTATATTCAGTAAATAAATAAATTAATAAAATTAAATTTTAGTATTAAAATTAAAATGTTTGTGAATAATGTTCTTATAAATAATTGGTCAATAATCAAATCCTTGAATTATACATTAAATACTACCACATTTTTTTCCTTAATTAATCAATACTTATTAACAAGATGGGAATATAGAAATTAAAAAAAAAACTGAATATTGTATATTAAGCGCTAATTTTAAACTCAATATCATTAAATATTCATTTCATAGTTTAAGAATCGCTGTTTTGTACGTAATGGCACTTGGTCGTAAATCTTACACCAATAGAAAATTCAGAAGAGCTACTTTTCTAGAAAGACAGAAAGTAAAAAATATGCTAATATAAATTAAATTTAATTTGTAAAAATTTTATCAATTTCTTCTCACTTTGTTTTTTAAATTTAAAAGTAAGAACTTTGATGATTAATGACTTTTTTCCATTCCACAAACGGATAAATAAACAATTCAAAAATAAAATGGTTGAATAAAATTTGTCTAGTTTTCCAATGTAACCATCATTTCCTTTTGTTTCTAAAATAAACAATATAACACAGACATTTTTAACAGTCGCTGGATTATCTCTTTTACTTTGTTTCTTCTTCGTGTGAGAGCACACAAGGAAATCGTCGCGTGGGAACTTTTCTGGAATTTGGCTTAATTGTTGATCAAGTTCCCATTTCAATTAATCTTACCTGTGTTAATTTAACAATTATTTATTATAGTAAGAACATTTTTTTCTGATTTACTTTTGACATTAAATAATGATCATACCAATTGTTTTTATTATACTAAACTATCATTTAATCTTATAATATTTTATGTGCTTTGATTTTATTTGATTAACCTTGACAAACAAAACAAAACGTTTTGTTAAAATCAGACAGGTTGAATATTCTATTTCATCAGTAAATTGTAAGAACAGCAAAAATTTAGTGAAATAATACTTATACTTCTTAAGAAGTATCACTTCGTTCATGCGAACAATGATTTTAAATATTTATTGTCAACATTCATTCGTGGTAAAATTTAATTAAAGAATAAATAGAAATTTTACACTTGATTTTATTTGAAAATTGAATAATAGTTGTATTTATTTTGTGTCGTAGTAACTCTGTTTATTATTTACATTATATCATATTATAAACAACCATTGTAAAGTTATTGATAAGTCAAGAAATTTAATGTTTCATCACTCGTTTTTGTAGAAGCAGTGATAACCTTGATTTGAATTTTATTAAAAAATTTTTAGATCAATAATTATTTTTACAGTGTATGTACCGCATTTCTTATAATAGCTGTAATTTAAGAGGCTTATAACACTCACGAGAAAGAAAATATGATACGAAAGCATGATTTGTATTAATTAGACACCATTCGAAAATCACTTTGTACATTTAATTATTAATTAAAATTAAACTTTAATGTCACTGGTTAATCGTGCAGATTGGAATGTCCTATTTTCACACTATTTATATAAGGAATATATATTTTTAACTGAGCACAATGATATCATAATAAAAAGTGAATTGTTATTGCTCTTTAAATGGTTGATTGAATGTAATTGTGTATTTACTCTTCATGATAATTAAGAATTTGGCGAAAAGAAAAAAAGAGCTCTAAATAATTTATTAATATATACCGGAAGTATTCGAGAATTTAATTTCGCGCAAGTGTTACATGCCCTGTTAAAGAATGTATAATGAATCGAAAAAAAAGTACTCAACACCAGTTTGTAAAATGGAGCTAGACGATACCGTTAATTGATGTGTATCTATAATGCGCGATGAAAAATACTGGGATGATTTAAATAGTTGAGCATTATTTTTATCTGTCTTTCTTTAAAACAGTTGACAACGTGATAGAAAGTTGGAAAAACCCAAAATATGAATAATTACTCATTACAATGTTGCACCAAGATTATAATATTAATCATATAATCTTGTCGAACTTATAACGGAAGATGCTTCATGCAACAATTATTTCATGAAATCTAGGCTTTACAAAGTTACATGTTTCCAAACCAATTTTTTTCGAAACTTTATTTGGAAAAAAAAGAATCTATATATAGAACAGAAAATGGATATAGAAAATAATTTTATTTTATATTGTTTAAATTAAAATTGAATTTTTTTAGAAAAATATAGCATTGCATAGATATGAATTACTAAATAATACAATCAAATATCACTGATCATTATTTTCAATGATCTATTTTTATACTAAATTAATCATTTCAATTATTGACTTTATTACAGGATCCCGCTGGAATCTTCGAGCTCATTGAAGTTGTAGGAAATGGCACTTATGGTCAAGTTTACAAAGTAAGTGAAAAAGTCATGTACCAATTAAAGTAATGATATAGTGCTATTATAAAAATATAATGGCAAAACTACATTAGTATATTTTTTTAATTATGATAATAAGAAGACAATAAAATAGAATGCAACTGTCGGTTTATTACACGAAAATTCATTGTTGTATTTTGATTATCCATTTATCAGTAATTTTCTTATAGAATATAAGTTATTACTGTATATAGAAATATCATAGGAAAAATAAAGACGATAATTGCATTGTCATAGTTTTAATAACGGTAAAAATTTGTTTGGTATTAACTTCCTGGGTTTGCTTTATCTAATTAGGGCCGGCATACAAAAACTGGTCAATTGGCGGCCATCAAAGTCATGGATGTCACAGAGGTATGAACAATTACATCAATTAAACAAGTTATTAATGTTTCAAATATTTTTTTCACATTCTCCAATAATTTATACATTTTTTATGTTTAAAATCGAATTTGAAATATTATTTTTGAATTGGTTATGTTTCAAACATTAACTATTCAAGTGCACAACCATAATAATGCAGCTCATTGCTCAGACTACGTATTATATGACCTTCAAGTTTGCTATTTCAGGAAGTTCCAACAATTATATACTCTTATGAATTCTCTTTTTCCTTCACATTACATTCATTTCATGTCTTACACGTTTAATTAATTTCACATGAAGAAATGAATAACATACACTTTACACAACTTACTGTCAGATTACTATTTTATGTTAATGTAATTTTATGTAAAAGTGAACGTTATGCATAGGTTTCGTTTGATTAAACTCATACATTCCAGAAAGGTTATGTTATGTTTCTTTATTTAACATTATATATGTTATGTTATGTATCTTGTTATGTTTTTATATTTATTATATATATTTTTTATATCAGTGATTTTGTATTCATTAATTTTAAGTAAAAATACTTCTGATTTTAATATAATGATTTAGTAACTTCATTTTAAATACAATTTAAATGATTAAAAATTATCTATATTGTATTATCCATAGGATGAAGAAGAAGAAATCAAATTGGAGATTAATGTCCTGAAAAAGGTATGTTACTAAAACAAAAATGAAATACTTGTATAATATGTTCTAGTATTTTGATTTAAATGTTTTTGTTTTTAGTACTCGAATCATAGAAACATAGCAACATATTATGGAGCTTTCGTGAAAAAATCTCCGCCTGGGAAAGATGATCAACTGTGGCTCGTCATGGAATACTGTGGAGCAGGCTCTGTTACGGATTTAGTGAAATCGACCAAAGGACAGAGTCTGAAAGAAGAATCGATCGCTTACATTTCGAGAGAAATTCTAAGAGGACTTAGTTATCTTCACAGCAACAAAGTCATTCACAGGGACATCAAGGGACAAAATGTTTTACTAACAGATAATGCCGAGGTTAAATTAGGTTAGCAAGAACAAAGAATATTTCAGTTAATAAAAATTCATGAAGAATAAGAATAAACCGCTTTCAAGATGACTCTAAAAATGACTATTATTGTAAATTTATCAACATGCGCTTATCTACGCAACTTCACTTGAGTGATAAACTTGCTTTTGATAATTATGCATTCAGATCACTAATTTATTCTTCAGTGCTATGTGTATGTAAAAACCCAAATTCTTTTTTTCTTAGTTGATTTTGGTGTGAGTGCTCAGCTAGACAGAACTATTGGCCGGAGAAACACGTTCATTGGCACTCCTTACTGGATGGCGCCTGAAGTCATAGCTTGCGACGAAAATCCAGACGCAACCTATGACAACAGAAGTGATCTATGGTCTCTTGGTATCACTGCTTTGGAAATGGCGGAATCACAACCCCCTCTTTGTGATCTCCATCCTATGCGAGTGAGTGGATTGAATCAGATCTAAAATTGTATTGACCGATCTCCTTGAGTGTTAAATTCGAGCTGAAAATCATATTGTTATGATATTCATAAAGACATTTTCACCGTCGAAATTAGAGCAGCTTTCCATTAAGGTCAAGTTGTCATTCAATTTTGCAGGCATTATTCTTGATCCCACGTAATCCACCGCCTAGATTGAAATCAAAGAAATGGGGAAAAAAGTTTCACGGCTTTATCGAGACGGTATTGGTAAAAGACTATCACCAGAGGCCTTACACGGAGCAACTACTTAGGCACCCCTTTATTCGAGATCAGCCTACAGAACGCCAAGTGCGAATACAACTCAAAGACCACATTGATCGATGTAAAAAGCGTAAACAAGAGAAAGGTACATATTTCATTTTAAAATTGATATCATAGACAAACAATTGATTAATTATATTCATATTATCAACATAACATAGTGATTTTAAAGAAATTTTTTATTATATCTGTATGTGTTGATAAATTATTTAGACATTAAAACAGTTGTGCAAATTCACAAAATAAAGTTTAAAGTTTACTGCAAACAAATTATAAATTGTTAAAACTTATAAAAACTGCTTTTTTCAATTTGAAAATATATTTAATAATTTTATATTGATGTTTGAAATCGACAGAACGAGATAATTATCCATACAGCGGAAGTGAAAACGAGGATGAAGAACCGGCTGTGGCTGGCGAACCATCGTCTATCGTCCAAGCTCCCGGCGGAGACACGTTGCGGCGAAATTTCCAACAAATCCAGGAGGGCAGAACGTTAACACAAGATATAGATAACAATGCTGCCACAAAAGATAAGGCTGCAGCTAGTAGAGGCCAGAGAGACTCGTCTGAACAGGGACCACCAACAAGACCCGCTATTCCACACCGGCTTATCGGTAAATATTACAACTCGTCGTCAAATCGTCTCAAAACACACACAAATATGTGTACCTGTTCAAAACTTTTTCTTTTGAATGAAAATGTCACTAAAGGCTTCTGAAATTAAACTTAAAATTATTTTAAAATATATTTTAAACATTTTTCTATAAAAATATTATTTCAAAGAATAGCCATAGTTGATTTACTTTTGAACAAAAAATGTACTTGTTTGCCATATAATTTCGAGTGTTTAACTTGTAGTTGTACCAGATCCACAGCCACCATCCAGACCATTGCCGCCAACTCCACGTGATGATCCACGCCAAGGTCACAAAGTTTCAACGCCTCCTACTAATCACCAAGCGACATCAGGAGGCGGAAGCAGTGGAGCTTCTAGTGTTCAACCTCCGGCTCAAAGGAACAGTCATGTATTTAAGCCTATGGTATGTCTTACTCGACCTTCTGAATTTCCATAGCATTCTAACAACAGTGTTGTACACAATTTCTTTTATTTGCTCCTGCATATTACATTCCATGGACAAAAGATAAGAGAATTCTTCAACAATTCTTTATCATTTTGTGACTGTTTGAAACATTCTTGTATATATAAACTTCGAATTTATCAATCCAGTTGAACAATCACACGCTTTAAATATATGTACCAAATATCCCCTGTAGATGCATCTTTATTGATATAAGCATGATCTATCTTATGAACAACTTTAATAATGCTTGTAAATATGTTACCGACTTAGAAAATACCTTAGATTTGAATGTTGAATTTATTTGATCCTTTGTTTCTTTTCATGTTCACGTCATATTCTGTAGCTGCCACCTAGAAGACCAGAGGTAAGATTTGCAATCACCACTTTATACTTTTAGATCTACTTTGACAGCTTTAACTAACTCGCTTTAAAATTGTAAATAAAATAACAATTCTTTAGTAATAATGATTTTCAACTTATCAATGCACAGATTTTCAAAATGAAGATGTCTGCTTGTGCATGGTTTCAATTATTTGGCTTTTTATATTCAAACTGGTAGTCAAACGAGAAATAATTTGTTACAAAAACGTATAAATAACATTATTAAAGACAAAAGCAAAAGTTGGCGATCTCAATAATTTTTTAAAACAATGAATAATACGTAAAAATAATTTCCATTTATTAAATTTTAGTTTATACTAACATATGTTATTTTAAGCTTATAAATAATTATATTACAATTTTTTTATCTATTTGATTTGATAAAACAAGTCACAAATGTGGTATTGATTGAACTTTGTTATTGAATGTGATTCACTGCATTAATCAACGTTATTCAGTGGACCATATGACAGTTTGTAAACAGTTCTTTCTCTTCAATGCAAACTAACAATTGTTTTTAAGAAGTTGCTCATTGAAATGCGTGTGTTTCTAACATTGAATTTGTTTTTAAATAATTAAGACCGAGAATGTTTAAAATAAGTAAGACAAAGTTACTTTAAAAATCAAAAACAAGAACTGAAATATTTGTTTTTCTCGTAATTTGATTTCTCTCTCGCTTGATACGGTGGCGGTGTCATAAAACACTTGGGGCTATGAATGTGTGTGCGCGTGGGTGATAGGACTTGGACGTGCTGGCTGCTCAACTCAACGAGCTTGGTATGTCACAGGGCCCCGAGGCCCCGCCAAGGCCCAGTCGCCAACACAAGAGCACTGCCTCTTCGTCGATGTCAAATTCAAATCCACCGACGAGCAGTAATGATCATAACAGCAAATCGATGTCCCAAACAACCAATATCCTCGATCAAGTAAGCGCCGCGAACCAAAAAATTTAGCATGTTATTATTGTTCTCTACACAAGCTTATTTTTATCCTTTATCACTCCTTTTCACACCATTTATCTCTGCATGTACATCACCGTAGTTCATTCACACAAATACTTTAAGATAGAAATTAAGATCTGAAATGTTAATTCGACAAAACATTTCACATTTGAATGAAATGATTTGTCTCAAATAATTACAATAAATTCTGTTGTAATATGATTTATCATATAAACGCGTTTAATATTAATTTGTGATAATTAATATTTATGTTTGAAAAAGTAAACTTATTCATATCATTGTCATTTTGTAAAATTACTAACGTTCGACATTTTATCGCTTACTAAAAATCCATATTGAAACGGTTTAATACAAAATTTAATTTTTTGGTCAATATATAAATAAAGAGTGAAATATTGGAAAAAGTATGATCACATATTAACATTTCCATTTTCTGTTTTTCAGGCTCTAGCTGTTGAAAGTGATAGTGACGATGATATCGAAGACGTCAGTGGAAATAATGTGCGAAATGACGGAACATTGCTTGCTAGCGATCCGCCAAAGCCATTGTAAGTTGTCGTTGAAAATTCAAATAATATATATTATTTTTCATCAAGATACATGATAAAGATTTATGTTAATATGGTTTATATCAGGACTTGATTTTAAAATATTTTAACAAACAAAATTTATGTGTTATTGTTAATTAAGATGATACACAACTTGTTTATTGCTAAATTAGGGTGTTTTTATTTAACCTCATCCATCTAAACTTTAACCCTTTAAGGACTATCGTGACGAATATGTCTTGCAACATTAAAACGCTTTACTGTCTTCTTAAGGACGGACTGGACAAATATATCCAAGAAGTCCTCATTTCTTTATTATTAAATATATTAACTTGAAAATTTTGCATTTCAGTTACAAATTGGTTGTAAATTCAATATTCAATACGAAAAAAATATTTTTTTGTATTGAAAAAAAAATCCGTCCTTAAAGGAATTTAATTTAAGAGTAATATTCTTTCATTACATTTTATTACATTGAAAAAATCGATTGTGATAAAAAATCGATTATTTTATATGAATTACAATTGTTTCTACACAACTTGTTTTTGATGTGTGGAAATAACGAGTTTTGTAAAAGCAATCGTAATTTTTAATGAAACTTGAATTTTCTTTGTTTATATAAATTTCCTACATTTAAAAATGTAATTTATCTTCACGACAATGTCAATAGTAAAGCTAATAATTATAAACACCCTAATTACATGGTAGCAAATCTTTTACATCTCTTTAATGCGCTCCTCATGTATCTTGTTATTATTTATTCATAAATCATTAAATCATTGAAATCATCATTTACTAATCTTGCTTCGTTTCATCTTTCACCAATCTCACCACGCTTTGGACATAATGTCTGGCCACCTGCACCGTCAACGAAACATCCATACACGTAACGTAACATCATCTACTCATCTATTAACTTATGACTTGCAGACCCGAATTTTCTCCTTTCAGACCATCATCAGACTCTTCGTCTTCATCGTCGCACAATAATGCCCATAATTCTCACCACGAAGGTAAGCCAAAAGGTAAAGTATCGTTCTCTGCTTATTATGATTTACTTCGAAGTTATTTTATCAACGAACTTTGTATGTGTTAAAAAACAAACATTTGGTAAATTACTGAGTAAAATCGAACAGGGAGATTCTCAAAAATCAATAAGATGTTTTAATATATCCTTCTTCTAAATTTTTGTATGATAATAATTCAGACTCGTTAGTGATTTTGAATTTATTTTAAAGTAATTATATACAACACTTAGCTATTATTTCTAACTGAAATATTATTTTTGACAAGGTGGTGCTCCAAATCGGCCACTGCCTCCCACACCGGATGAAGAGGAATCAGGAGATCGTACACTAGTCATGAAACGAGTGAGTATCGAAATAATGTCTTTGCTAGTGAATGACCCGTGGATTAAAATGTGTAGATGTTTTAAAATTCTGTATTTAAATTTGCTGTTTTCCACATTAATTTTGAATTTATTTAAATCAAAGCGTGCATTTTTAAAACGTTTCAAAGTCGTTTTCCTTTCGGCAAAACATAAGATTCAATTATTAAAATGCTGATAAAAACAAAGAAATTAATTTGTAAAATAAAAAGTCGATGCATGTGTTTTGTATTGAAGAGTTTTGAGATCTGTAAATTAGGTCTTAAAAAGATTAGAAAAGAGTTGATGTCGTTGAAAGTTAAATGTTTAGTAAAAAGAATAGCGGTCTTTGGACCAAGATTGATGAATCGGCAATGTCCGTTTGCCTGGCCTATCGCGTATGACAAGTCATTGTAATTATGGCGAAACCGACTGGCTTTGGATCGCTGACCATTGCAGATAAAAAGCACCTAGAATAATTGCCTGCACCCTCTTTTTGTATTTGATTGTCGTGCGGAATTGTCAAGCGCACTTGCATTTGCAATCAACTCGGTAACGCGACACTATACCGATGATGTTTAAGGCTGTGAGCGTGACACGCAACGGATACACCCTGCCACGTATCATCGCACGTCATCGTATCATTCATTCTTAAGTTTATTGACTCCCTCCATCCTGCCCTGTTCTGTTTGATACATTTTTTTGATTTTCTCATTGTTTCATTGTCACTTGTACGCGTGTATAGAAACATAATCAGACGGACAATAGAACCAACGTAGCCAATAGGCGGTCAGAAGTTGATGAGCAATTGTTGCTCAAGGAGTGGGATTTCACGCGATTCTTTCAAGGATTCAACGAGAAACTGGATTCAAAGCAAGAGAACAAGCAAGAAACTACACCAGAACGCCGAATTTCCGCGGTGAAGAGTGACGAAAAAACAACGCGTAAAAGCGAGGTGGCCACCCGACCAAAGAAGAATGAGACGCCGAGTCAGAGACAATCAAAGCTCCAACTAAAAAGCGTTCATCGAAGACAAGAATCAGATACAAAAATCGCCAACTGCAGCGCGTTTGCACGAGCATTCCGCCGCGAGAACTCAGATTTTTTCCCGTCGACGAGACACTCTGCGTATTTGCAAAAGAGCGACTCGTCGCGCGCGAGTATCTTTGCCAGTGGCAATCGCCGAGGCAGCGAGATCAGCGTTGCTGGAATTGTCGCTGGTAAAAAAAACGCTGGCTTCGCGTCTGGAGAACCCATTCTCACGGATTTTACGTTCGCCCGCGAGCCGGCGCCGCTGCAGCGACCTCGCCGCGAGAAAACCGAGAGCGAAATCGTGTTCGGCAACCGCGCGCACTCGCGCGAACTCAGCCAGCGCTTCGAGTTCAAACCCGAGGACAACAGGAGGAGCAGTTACCGGGCCTCGGACACTCCGAACAAGTCGGACGACGGCACCATTAAGTCTACCGCCAGCACCGCCGCGAGCGAGTACAGTCCCATTATTACCCAGGTCAGTTCCGAGAGCGACACTCTGTCTGCGTGTTTCCTCCGTGCCCTCTCGCCAACGACCATCCAAGCGATCATCCTGCCCCGACTCCCCCAAAGTGTATCGTCTTTTCTTGTCCTTTCACTGGAGTACGGATGGCAGCAAGCTTTCGATTTCTATTCGGACTTTCGATCGATCATCGATAATGCCATTTATGTCGACACAGTTGTTCATTATGTATTTGTCATTCATTTGGGTCAAAAACGTGTCTGCGATCGTATTGTCCATCATGAATCAATATTGTGAGTTAGCCAAATTTTATTAACTAACTAAAAGGTTTTCTCATAAGAACATTCTCAAAATCTGTAATTTTTCTTATAATCAGTCAATATTTTCAAATATATATTCTGATTCAATTCAAAGAAATGAAAAAGTTTTAATATATTTTTTTAGAGTTACATTTGATCATGCTTAATAATGCAACTACCAATTAAACAAAATTTTAAGAAATACTTGTTATAATTTTGCATAATTCATATGTAAATGAAATTTCTGCGATTACGCTAGTCATTTATATCATATGATATAAATAAAAAATTCTTTTTCTTGAATTTGTTTTACATCATAGTTATGTAAAATCGTCATAAGTATATATTGAATGAATATTTTTATTTAATAGATTTATATACAGTTTTTAATTTAAATTCAAAAATACATTTACATAGATTATCTGCGCATTTATTTTTAGATTAACGAATCTAAAGAAGATTTGAAGATTAATTTTAAGTTTGATGATGCATTAAGTACAAGAACAAAATGACAATAATTATTTATTGATAAGACTGAAGTTGAAAACTTGAGTTGAAGTCAAATGCTGTAAACTTCAGTTGTGATATTAATTATTATACTACATTTCTTATGATACACATTATTTTTAAAAAAAGAACATGAAAAATGGTATTAATTTTGGGTTCATTTTATATAAAAATAATTTTTTGGTAGATTAAACAAACTGAAATTCACTTTTCTCTTTTAAATGACTTTAAAAATATCTTTCGTTAAAAGAACAACTTTTTCATAAAGTTTGATTCTTTTTTCATTTAAATTACAAGTCGTTT
>JABFQD010004666.1:0-11516 GCA_022817045.1 Psix sp. ZL-2020
AAAAAAGAAAGATCTTTTACCCATTTTAAAATTCAATTTTTATATTTCAAACAAAAAATATATACTTAATTGAAATTCACGAAGTAAAATATTTTTACGCATAGTGAAGTCATAATTTTAACTATTACATGTAATGAACATTTATATATTGGGCCACTATTTCTACGATATTTGTACCAATTCTCATTTGATTGAGTCACTGGAAGCATATGGGAAATAAATACTATATATCTCTTTATGTCCCCATTGTGTCGATGACGTGATTTGTGGGTAGACCGCTGTCAATTGAGCACAAGGTGCATGAATATATTCGTGTTTGATCAATCTGCGAGCCCTGAAAAGGACCCTTAGAATGTGTTTAGCCTTAACAAAAGGCTGTTTGTTGTTGCTTGATGGAGTTTAGCCCTGAAAAGAGTTGTTTTTTATTGCTCGTGTTAGCAACTTGTCACTTGCAAGTAGTCGTCCACGTTTAGACACAGACAGATTCGCGGTCGCTTGTTAGCCCTAGCGCACGGTGGATCGGCTGAACGCTTGTAACCTCGTTCCGGGGAGGCAGCAAGCGTCGTCGCGTTGCGTGGCGTCTTACGTATTTTGACATTTCAGAGCTTCGGAGCTCGAATTAGATCGAATTAGATCGAAGTAGAAGTTATCTTTAAGGTCGGCGGTATCACGAAGAATTTGTGTAATTCTTCTATTTCTTGCTCGAGCAGTAAATCGCGAGTCTTAATAGCCTGTTCGCGACGGTACTAGGCGGCAAGCTGTCTATATTGACGTCGACGTGCGGCGCGACGTTGAGCTCGGGGATATGGCACTTAGAGTTCTCCGTCTTGGTTTTTTTTGGCAAGCGACAGATTAGGGGCCACGCATTGATCGGGGACACGTCGCAGATGACTTCAACAGCGCTGAACCAGTGGAATAAACAAGGGAACCTGGCGGTGGGTAGCCGCGGGCCCACGTGTTGGGCGATGATCCGCAGCCAAACACTGGCAAGAATACGTTCAATTGCGTTTTGGAGATCGTCTTGCAACGAGTCTGGGCAGTAGTCCACTACCGAGAGTTGATCGCTTGGAAATCGTTCTAAGGATTTTCAAAAGCAGAAAGCGATTGAACTTACGAATTAACGCCCTTATATAGTCCGAACCGGACCATGGAAAGACTCCCTCGCGTATTTGTCATGCTCGTTCTCCGCACTAATCAGAAGCGCGATAGTTGATTGAAGATTTTAGCGGTAATTGGAGTACAACCCTCGCGCAGACCATGGAGAGACTCATACTCGAACCCCAATCAGAAACGCAATGGTTGATTGTAGATTTCAACCATAAGTAAAGTATATCTATCGCACGTATCATGGAGACACTCCTGCGCGCCTTTGTATTCTATTTATCTTACGTCAACTTTCATACAAATACTTAATATCTGTACCATTGTGAATCACTATTTCAACCCATTTTACCCCGTTTAATTTGAAATAACATAAATTTGTTAAATGTTATAATTTACTTGCCGCAATCAGTGTTGATAATCTTGTTATTATTTCTGTGTAACTGACCTAATTACCCGACGTCTATGAATTTTATGTATCTTATATTTTAATTGAATAATACTGTTGAACACGCAAAATAAACAATAAATATTTAGATGAATATCGTTGTTAAGAAAAAATTTTATTAGCTTGAATCTGAGACAGGAATGAAAAATAAAGCGACGGTTGTGGACGATTTTACTTCAAAGAAAGTTGTATGAGAGAGTCTTGTTGTGTGACTGGTTGTTGTGAATGGGGATGAATGAACCTTAGGACCCGCATGTTCTCTAAGGTACTGTTAGAGTGAAGGGTGCAGTGTAAGATGTAAATGCGGGCTTAGGCTTGAATTTGAATATGATTTTTCTATAATTGAACTATTCTCAGTAAAAATCCAATTTTATGTGCAGGTTTGTTTGGTTTGATTGTATGTGTTAGATGTTAGTTAGTTACAAAGATATAATCATGTTTGAACATGTTTTTACGTTTGTCTTTCGATTGATTTGATGATGTCTGGGCCTTGGATGCGCAGCATCTTCTTTTGATTGTCAAAGGTTGCGTTTGGTAGTGGTTTCGTCTGTAGGTCCGCCTGCTGTTCTTGTGATGAAATATAACACTTTTTGTAAGGTATTTGTCAGTCTTCTTAAGTTTTCAAAATATTGGGCGGTGTCGAATTTTTATTTCAAAAAGTATAATGTTCTCCAGTGACTCAGATCGTCTTTGAGAAGAAGGAAGTAACGAGTGCCACCTAAGGACGTTTCGCGCATTTGGTCGTACAGGTCTGCGTAGATGAGACCTTTTTGTTTCGATCTGGCATCTGAAAAAAGTATACTTACATTTTTTAAGATTTTCTTTACCTGATTTAAATTTTTATGTGCTAGTTGTTTGTACCAGATTAGGAACGATTTTGTAGTTGTAATGATGCTTGCTAGACATTTTCATCTGGAATAGCTGATCTTTGCGTTTCTCCACTGCAATTGTACATCCGTTTTTGTAGCAGTTTGTATATCTGGCTGTTAGATTGATGCGAAAGTCCTTTGTCGAGTGCTGCCCTCAGCGAGAAAAGATTGTACGACAGATTGGGTACGAGGAGTACGTTGCTGAGGTGTTTTTCTACCCATTTTTGCCCGTTAAAGGCTTTGATTTTTATTGTGCCAGATCCAGTAGCTGGAAAATGCTTGCCGTCTCCAATGCGGACATGTTTTGGCTTCTCGAAGAGTGTGAAGGTAAAAAATCAATCTTGTCGATGTGACATGTGGTCCGAAGCTCCAGAGTCCATGTACCATGTGTCGCTGCAGTTGGTATCGTTACTAATGGTGAAAGCACTGACAAGAGTATCACTGTTATTTTCTCCAGACACTTTCCTTTCATTTTCTTCCTTTCGTTTTTAACATTCCTGAAACTAGTGACCAGGTATCTTATAATAGTTTAAGGTCGATTTTTCTGATTTCTTCTCTTGACGCTTGTAATCTTTGTAGTCTGGACGTGATCTGTTTGCTGCAAATACTAAAGATTCCTTTTCGTCATCAAATCTCATTCCAGCTTCTTCGATGGTTAGCTTAGAAATCATGCTAGCAAATCTGTGATCGTCGGACTGGGTTGATTCTTATGCGCTAGTAAAATACTTATATTATGGAGGTAGAATCAGCAGTATTTTGGTAATGATCATATGATCTGAAATTTTCTCAGCCATAGATTTGGTTTTGTGTGCTAGATTTTCTAGTTTGGCTACGTGCGTGGCTATACTATCTCCTGAGTCCTTCTTCATGAAGTACCACTGTTGAAATAGCATGTGTACGCTAGTTTCTGACTTTAATTCATATACCGAAACTAGTTTGTCCCACATTTTTTTTAAAGAAGTGCAGGTGATGATAAATAATAATGGTTTCTCCTCTGCTGCTGTAGCGATGATCCTTTATGCTGAGTTATCCAGTTTGATCCACGTATGTTAATCATGCCATAGCCATGCTAAAGCCACGCTATTAATATGCCATACTTATTCCGCGTCATTTAAATCTATGCTTTTCTAAGACTGTATGATTTTGCTCAATAGCACTGAAAAAGATTTTTGATTAGCCATAACTTTGCAATTTTTCATGAAAAAACAAAAGTTTCATTTGGTTCAGATAATGATAAATTTTCATAATCCATCATAAAAAATAAGGGTTCTGAGGGCAATATTTTTCCGTGTACATATTCAAAGTTGGCAAAAAATTTTAAGAAAACATTTTTTCTGCTTACAAATTGTTTACACTAACTATACCTATTTTTTAATTACTTTTTTATAATGTTCTAAAAGAGACGATATCAAACTTTGATTCGGTAAAAATACAGTTTTTAATAAGAATTACGAAACATACGGACGGTTGAAAAATGGCGAAATTTAGATCTCGGCTAGATATCCTTTTTTTGCGCGCAGTGTATACTAAACAACAACATTAATTTGACAGATTTCCTCTGTGATTCGGCTATTTCAACGCAGCAACTTACGGCCAAAAATATTTAAAGAGCTAGTAAGTTTTTTAAATATCAAGACAAAACAAATTTGATTTATTTTATTTCATTTTGTGATAAATAATATTATTTCTTGGAACAAAATGATAAAATTCATTTTATTAATGCATTGCGGCATTGTACATTTTGACCGGCGTCAAAATAATAAATATAAGTATAATAAATTATACTTTAGTATATCAATTATACTAATTAAATAGGCCACATGTTTAATTTTATACAGCCTCTTCGTTCCGACATCAACAAACATAAAATCTGTCGTAAAGTACGAAAGCTTGATTGTTTTGTTCAACTTTTCTGATAAAATGATACTTAACGTTCTAATGCTTCGTCCTGAAGTGAAACACGGAATAATCAGACAAATTGGTCGCACCTTGATTGTCATAAAAAATTTTTATATTGGCCAGGTAGTGAAAACTAAGTTCAGCTGTGAACTTGTTGATGTAAACGACTTCCATAGATATCGTCGATATGGCCACAAATTGGGCATCGGTGGAGGAGAGATGCAATGTTGCTTACGAAATTTCCATGATTTCGATGCACCAAGTGTATTACGACAAATTCGGTGATCCGAAGTACCTTTGAGGTGTCTAAGTACCTTTTTGGCGGCGGTCTAATGGATTTCGAGGTGGCATTCATTGTACTGTACGAAAATAATCACAGCATAAGCGTTGTCGGATCAAGTTTCTGAATGACTGAGTTTCAGGGACATCCATCACCCGAGTAATTTCAATGCAAAGGCATGAGTTTACACTTTTTAAGTCTTTGAGCTTAAAATGTCTATATAGTATATCGTTAATCAGCTTTTCAAAATTCTTAACGGCCATAGCAATAATTATACTGTTTACATAACCATATATAGACGATACCAATATCGTCTACGTCTTGCTACCGTCGATGTAGAGACAAGGGTCACCATGAATGGGAAAAAGATCAGCTCCGCGAAGATCTGTCTCGAGCGTAGCGTACCACTGGCGTCCAACATGTTACAAACCATAGATAGCTTTCTTGAGTTTGCAGAACACATCGTTTTCATATAGTATCTTGAGTATATATTATACTTTGGAATAATGAATGTTAGGATTTAAGTCGGTTTTCACCAAAGATTCGTATACACCTCTAGATATTTCTCCATATAGACGTTTCTCCATATGAAGTTGGTATCGATTGGGACATATAAGTAAGCGGTTGTGATGTTAATCTGAAAGAAACACAGATCGTACTTGACAATAAGGAGTTTAAATGTATTTATTCTGACCACAGGGGAATAAGTATCATAAAAATCAACATCCGGAATTTGAACGTAACCTTTTGCTGTGAGTATGGCCTTTCGGTGTGTGACGTTGCTCTCACTGTCAGTCTTGTCCCGAAGAATCATTAAAAAGCTAATGATTTTTTTCTTTGTGAGGCGATCAACGAGTTCGAAGGTATTATGTTTGATGAAGCTTCTTATTTCTTGCGTGATAGCTTCCTTCCAGTCGTTCTGCTCCGGGCATTTCAAAGCGTTGGAAATTAGAATTTCTGAAGACGTTAAAGCTACTTCTGCGTCATGCTAGACAGTCTCGGCTTCACTGGAATCAGAGTCAGAGTAAAATTCTTGCACATTCCTGAAAAAGTGTCGAAGTCTACTTCTTCGTACTCGACGGAATTATCTTTGCCAATGACATTTTTGACAAGGGTTAAATCTTCTTCGATCGTCTAGGTTTTTCAGTTATGATCTTCGATAGTCTACCTGATCCTTGTTTAATCGTAGTTTGGAGAGTCGAACTACTACTTAAGATGGATAATTTGTTGCCTGTAGAGACGCGTGGATTACCAAACTCAGTGATATTCCATCTCAAATCTGTACTCGGTGCACCTAAAAGCGTGGAAGCACCATTTTGAGTTTTTTTTATCAATGAAGTTCTCGAAGTTGTCAGGAAGTATAGGATATTCAATGAATTTAAAATCTCTTGACACTCTGATTCACTTTTCAGATGATATCCTAAGTGTACCTTCTACCCAAAAGGTTACCTTTAAGTGTTTCGAATTCGAATTTATCCTTACCAAGAGTCTTGTCAAGTATAAGACTTTGAGTCCAAATGGCTCCAAGTAGTTGAACATAGGAGGTCTCCATTCGAAGGGTTATGCGGTGTAACTTGACATTTTGCCGTCACAAAAATTGAATCAAATTAAATTAAATCATTAATCGAGTCGACAGAAAAGGTCAATCTCGAAACATTTTAATCTAGCAAATCACGATTATGTTAGTAGAGGAATAAAATACTTATATCTGTGAAGAGCCCAAAATTACTTAGAGTTAAGGTTACTTTAATTTTATAGATTCAAAATGATTGATATTTGTTCAATTTCGTCGATATGCGTCCGAACAATTCTGGCGGGTGGAAACTCGATTCAAGACATCGAGAAGGTCTTTCAACGACACATACGAGAAGATATGGAAAGGTGGCCTCGGTGCGCCGGCACCGTGCGTCGTGGGAAGTGTCAACTGAATAAGATTCCAGGTCGACCAGGTTAGAATACGAATTGACAGTTGTCAACAAAACCGCCGCACTACGTAGGATTGACAATGGAAACCCACTTCACTAGCACTGAATTTCCAAAATCAAAATTTGGAGATGTGCGCAAACCCTAACTCTAGTACTGAACGGCGGAGGCGGATTATGAAGACGAAGATGACAATTTTGAACATTGACACTCCTTTTGTCGACTGAAACAAAACATACCTCGTGACAACATTTAGCATATCGCCACACAGTTTTCGACTGAAATTCGTGAGCTTCGGGCCGGTAAGTGATTTAACCACTAATGAAACCCCGTGGGTGCAACGGTGTTAGTTTCCTGGAATGCGACCTAGAAAAGGAGACCACGTATATCGGAAAGCCGCCATTTGAGAGGACAAATGTAGATGAGTTTTTTAATTAATTTGGCTACTTTTTTTAAACCAAAAAAGTGGTACTTTGCGTATTTTTTCTAAATACGCAATTTTTGCGTATTTAGATTCTTAGTTTAAAAATAGTTGACCCTCAGGGTTATTTAAAAATTAAAAAATTATATACAAATTCTTTTACATTATACCGAAAATTGAATTAGTTTTTAAATATTTAACTTCTAATTGATTTTATTTTTACTTTGAACATTTTTGACACACATACAATTTTTTTGGTTGATCATTTATTAATTTCTATAGTTATAATTTTGTTCTTATTTCATTTTTTTAATAAAATTTAATTATTTATTACAATTTATTGGTTATATTTTTTCCTTTCTTTAATAACCCTGTGAAAGTAATTGAATTATGATATTTCAAATTTACCACTTTTCTTTTTACATTTTTATTTGAGATGGTTTACCGTGGCAACCGCTTCGAATGGTTTACCGTGGCCGCTTCGCAGCCCACAACGAAAGAGGTAGTCCAGATTTGAGCATTAGGTAGCGGACTGTTTGCACAAGTGTTCGATTGCACTAATGCAATCTACTACACTAATGGGTTTTTTTTTGGTATGAACGATTTCTAATGGGGCAGAGGAGCGTTCTAGACGTGTTGGATATCTTTGACGTGTGATTGTTCTAACTAGGATATCTCTTTTTCCAAAGATCATAGTCGTAGAATGATCATCTAGACGGAATCAACAGTGTGTTTTTTTTGGATAAACGTAAAAACATTTTCGTCTTTGCAAATGTAAGACGTTCCTCCACTGTCAAGGTAATCTTGATTGCTGTTTGTCTCATGTGAATGAGCTCGGTGCTACGTCGGTCAAGTATAATTCCTGTCAGTCTTTTGACTATCGGCTTTTTTTCTTGCGACAATCACTTATTCTATGACCAGGAATGCGGCAGTGGATGCATTCGATTTTTTTTCATATTTTATTTTTTGACCGTCCTTTTGTGAAGAATTGGAAGGATTATTTTGTTTGATAAGTAAAGCTCATGAGTTATTTTCTTGTAAATTATCTTTTCTGATAAACAGGTATGATTTTTTAGTTCAGGTATGCATACCTAAACTAAAGCACATATGTTGCGGCAAGTGGCAATAGTTAGAACAGAAAGAAAAACTAAAATTAGACTAATGCTCTCTCAAGGAAGACAAGTGAAATAATGCGCGGTAAAAATTAAATTATTCCAACAATTTGCAATACAATCTTATGAAAAAAATATTTTTTTGGCCAAAAGATCACGATCTTTCATAAAACAAAATTTAAATAGTTTTAAAAATGTATTTTGTCAAATTTAGCCGTGAATTGGATACAATATTATCCTTTTATATTCAGGGAAGTTAATTTTTAGCGAATGGTTCAAAGTCTCTTTACTGTTGGTTGTGTATATGCCGATTCTAAGCTTCATTACTCCGATTCATACTTTTGAATTAGCTATTAAAATTTTATCTATCTTATTCTTAAATTAAAAACCATGCATATTAAGAAATTCGTTGCTTCTGAACAGTGTATCGAATAATTCATTGTTGTTTTACAGTGCGCGTCGTGCTCAGCCTAGAATGTGTTTGGTGCATAAAACAATTATTTGTTATATGTCGTTTGCAAATATGAGCATGCACAAAAGAAATTTCTTTATATGTTTGAATAGTATCATATATGTTCCCAATAATCAGATATGTGTATGAGGAAATTATATTAATTTCGAAACGTCAATGTTTAACAATTATTTAAGTTCCCTTAATGGCAATAATCTCTTATTCTAACATATAAATTTCTTTATACTCTATGAAACAACTTTTTTACTGAAAGTTTTAAAAATTGACAATTTTTTCAGTATTTTTTTTAGAAACATTGCAATTGTTATAGGTTGCAATAAGTATACAATAAACAATATGCTTGTACCAGCAGTGTTTTTACCTTAAAATATGCTTAAATAGTACATTATGTATCAAGAGCACAATATGAAAGATTACAAACGAGTGTGAAGTTGGCTGCACGAAGCAGAATCAAGTAGTGACTTGATCTATAGGCACTGCTTTAATCAATGCTCGATGTAGCCGAGTGTAGTCAACTTCGCGCGAGTTTGTTGTCTCTCGTATTTTGCTCAAGATGCATATATTACTTTGTATAACGAGTGCACTACAAAATCACCTTTGTAGCCCGCCATCCACCATAGTCTACAATGGGCCATATTACGCTTAGTAAACAAGGCTACAAAGACAGTTTTGCAGTGCGCGAGTTATACAGACATTTACAAATGAATTCGTTAAAAAAATAAGATTTTCTTAATTAAAAACTTTAATTTTTTAATTAAACTTTAAAATTGATTTATTAAAAGTGAATCAAAGCAATATCAACTTTTATAACAATTTTACAATTTAGAAAATCGCATTACTATAATTTTTGAGCGTAAGCGCTCTTATCATATCTTACTTATTGTTTCAATTAGCTATATTGATACTTGAAAAACGAGAATGATTTCGCAACTGTTCTACAAAATTCAAAATTGGCCTTAATTAAAAAATAAAATTAATTAATAAAAAAATTGGCCTGACATTAACATTGTAATGCGCCTACGCAGTTTTATCT
The DNA here is from genome assembly GCA_022817045.1 of Psix sp. ZL-2020. NCBI lineage: Eukaryota > Metazoa > Arthropoda > Insecta > Hymenoptera > Scelionidae > Psix > Psix sp. ZL-2020. The sequence goes on from JABFQD010004666.1 coordinate 9,559, forward strand.
TTCACGATTCCCAGCAAGTGTAAAAAAATTTTGCCGATCCAACTCAAGCTAATTCCGGGAATGAAAAAATGATAAAATGCCTTATCTTCTAAATGCAAAATATAAGTTAAAAAATGATATTTCGTTTGAATTGGCGTATTTTCCAATTTATTATAAATAATATAATAGAAAAAAATTGATTATCAAAATCAAAAATTAAGCTTTTTGGAATAATCATGTTAAAAATTATATCTCTTTTTTAAGTATTAGAATAGTTTATACAATATATAAATAGTTATGAATAGTTAATAAATTTTAATAAACATAAATAAATACATTTTTTCAAAGATTTTTGCGATCTCATGAATTAAAAGTGTTAAATGAATTTAAATAATTTATTTTAATTAGTATCAGAGCCTAATAATCTTATAGAAACTCATGCAAAACAATGTTAAAGATGAATTATATGACATCTAGAAAATATTTTTGTTATTTATAAAAGTAGTTAAATGATATTTTCAAATAAAATGTACGATTACTTACATATTTTTTTCTTAATGCGTTTTTCCCTTTCAGTGAAACTTACAAACTCACAAAACGATTGATGCTTGCGCTTACTAACATTACCGATTTTGACCTTCTCGATACAGGGTTGAGGCCGTGTATAAGTTGTTTGTACTGACATTGCAGATTATTCAAATTAAATGAAAACAATAATACGTAAACTTGTTTCATGACCAGATCCTGATTTTTACACATTTTTAACACAATGCTTTAAGAAAATCAAATCATTTTATACTAAGAAGTAAATTAATAATGATTTATCGTTTTTGAAGTGAGATGGATGACGAAAAAATATTATTCTTGAAAAGTCGCTATTAAAAACTCGATTAAATAATTCCAATATATTCTTCCATTGATACAAAATTACGTTTTAATCATGAATTTAATATTTATTTATCAACGTTATTGTCTTTTTATAAATTCTAAAAATTAAAGGCTGCTTTATAAAAATAACTTATCCATATCCTTAAATAAAGATTGTATTATATGCGTTATATAGCTTATGCCTGATTTCTATGTGACCATATGTAACCAAAAAACTATTAAACACATCGATCTACATTTTTAATGTAAATACATTTTCATATTTTGTTGCCGAGCTGAATTAAAAAAATTATTATTCAGCTTTGTAACAGATTATATGGTAATTTATTCCTGATAAAAAAAACAACTCCGTGGTTGTAGCCATTGTAGCTCAATCAGTATTATGGAATAAGAAATAAACAGTGGTGGGAGAGAGCAGAGAAAGCTCTAGAACAGAACGCTTTGTTAGCTGACTTTTATCACATTACGGATTAACAAACAAAAAAAAACAACAAAAGAGTATCGTATTATAATATAATCTACGATGTCAAATTGTAAGTAAATTATTCGTTCGAATTGTTAGTATAATATTTAACTAGCAGGAGAATTGACGATTTTTTGTGAGAGTAATTATTTCATAATAAGCGAACTGAATTATGCCACACCCTCGCAATTGATCGCTAATTTTTCCCACTTGTTGAATATGATACTTTATTTCACAAGTAATAAATAAGATATCATTTCAAGTATGTTTCAATATTCGTGAAATTTAAGGTTAAATATACAATCAGTCATAAAAAAATGATGCATTTCAAATATTATAAGCAGAAAAGTTATTACTAATGTACCATACATGAAATTAATATAATGTTAAATAATTATTTATAACTTTAATGTAGAAAAACAAACGAAATATGTTTTTATGGTCTTTAAATATAATTTAAGAATGCAAACTTCTAAATAGGTAAAAGTTTATTGTTACTTGCGTCAAGTTCTTTAATTTCTTAATCCTAAACCCACTGTTTGAAAAATTGAAATCAAGATTTATGATTGATTATCATATTTTGCGTTTCTTATGAAAGTAAATAAAAATAAACAATACCAAAAATTAG
>JABFQD010004667.1:0-11515 GCA_022817045.1 Psix sp. ZL-2020
TTTAAATAATATATGTTATTTTTAAATTATAATATTTCATTTCTTATTAAAATGAGTATCTTAATCATTTAAAAAATATTTTTATTTTTTAACGATAGTTTTCAGTTCTCATAATTAATTAATAATAGTAGAGATTATTTTATCATTTTTATTGAATATCCATTTTATTCTTGTAGAGATGGAGGTTTACGTTTTGGTGAGATGGAGCGTGATTGTCAGATTTCTCACGGCGCAGCACAGTTCCTGCGTGAAAGATTATTCGAAGTTTCCGATCCGTACAGGATACACATATGCAATTTCTGTGGTTTAATTGCCATTGCCAATTTAAGAAACAACACTTTCGAGTGTCGTGGCTGCAAAAACAAAACACAAATATCTCAAGTACGATTGCCATACGCTGCGAAACTGTTGTTCCAGGAGCTTATGGCAATGAACATCGCGCCTCGGCTTATGATTTCATAAATAATCAGATTACAGTTGGTCAAGATTTGCAAATCAATGTTCCATTAGCAACGAATGACGCGATGTATGTTCAATTAATGTATTTATTGTAATATTAATTTGGCTTATAAACTAGATGATTTTCATTTTGTACAATTTTTCAATAAGGTGATAAATAAAAACAATTTTAAAGAACAATTAGTAGTTTGATTTATTACCCATTTGATAATAACATCGCTATTGAATTAAATCATTTTGGATATGACCAGCATGCTTTTTTTACATGATGAGGCACTTATGATAAAAAATCATCACTTTGTTGTAAATATTTTATAGAAACTGTTTTAAAAAGTCTTCATTAAATTTATGATATAAAAGGTATCAGTAATTCTTATCAGAATTCGACGAATGCAAATTGTATATCGCAATGAAAAGTGTAAATGCAAACGATATTAAACAGTTTTTTTACACTTTTAGACAATATGCTTGAATATCTACAGAAGTACAACAGTCTTATTTAGTTATTCAAATTTCAGTTGACTTTATCGTTATTTTAACAATAAAATACTTTTTAGATTTCTGATTTTTAGAAAAAAACATTAGGTTACTTTTAAAAATGGAATAATTATAAAAAAAAATTAATTTATATAATTGAAAAGAAGTTACGTAGAATTATTTGCGTTTATTTTATTCACTAAGGAAACGTCTAAAATGCAGAACGTCGCTCTGCAAGCAGGACATGGACATTTAGACGATAGCCAAGTCTCAGGAGAATTTTTATCTTGTCTGGATGCAAACCTTTAAAAGACAAATTTTATACAAATTATTTTTATTGTATTCTCAAATAAATTATTATAGTTAATTTTCAAGTTTCTAATAATTCGAAAATATACCATTTGGCCATACAATCTATACACCAAAGTGGTCGGCAGTTGCATCTCACACATTCTACTGGCCTTCCATTCACAATTATAGGATTACCATCACATTGCAGTTGTAGTTTTACGTTTGCATCAAATTGCATACATCCTATACATTGATCCAATTCCTGAAAAATGTTCGCAATTACATTTTCATTACAGCAATCATTTTATAAATAAAATGTATTAAAAACATCAGTAAAAGCATTTCATTGAAATACACATGCAAATATAAGCAACATAATCACATAACTTGATTACATCGTTTTATAATACGAATATACTAAAATAAAATTCTAAAACAATTGTAACTACCTGGGACGTTTCATAAAGACTATTTTGTGCAACGTGCTCCTTAAAAGTGTCAATGAATCTATCTAATAATGTTCTATGAAAAACGACATTTTCTAAAATCACGATTGGTCTTCTGACTTTATCTTGCAAGTCTTGGAAATCTAATGAATTCACGCGGATGTTGAAGTTGTTTCCACCAATGTTCGTTCCTTTTACCTATATTTAATGTTGAATACATTTTAAAAATGTGTTTAATACTAAAAATAATATGCATAAAAATAATTCATTTATATAAAATAGGTTTTCAAATTATTCCTATTTCCTGTAAAAAATACCTTTCTTCCATCTTTTTTTAACCAATTTTAGTTCGTAACTTTAAATAAATGTTCTATTTTTTAATAAATTACCTCAATATTCACATACTGAACTTCATCTCTAGTGAAAGGAGACATCCTATGAGAATCAGCTTTGTGTACGATCAAAACACAATGATCCTGATGAGCAACGTACAATTTATAAGGCGTAATTTTTATGATCCAGTTATCAATGATTATCACTTGAGTTATGTTATTAGTGTTAATAGTTACTTTGTCGATGCTGAAACAAAGTCTCAAATTATCATCTTTAAATATTCATAAATAATTCTTAAAAAAATTCAATATGCAGTTCTCTAAACATAATTACCTTCTATATTCTAAATTAATCCTAGTCGCCGCGTGTTCCCAAGAATATTCTTGGTCATTTTCATGTGCTAAATTATACAGAGTTTTAATATCCTTGATCAAAGGATGATTTGCCCATTTATTCCTCGACCACTGCAGTATTCTGAGCACAGCCAAAAACGGCAAAATTATCGAGAGCGTGGAAAAGAGAATCCAAAATATATGCCCGTTTTTTACAAGTAATATCACATTTACGCTTGCTATACATCGCAGACCTATTAAATATCCTATAAACAATTCATTTTCATTATATTTGATTAAAATTTAAGATAAGAAAGTAAAAAAAAATGACATAAACAAAAGCAATAAAAATGAACAATTAAGAAAATAACAATAAATTTAGTAATGTAGTTTATGTTTTTTTGCTTACCTAAAGGTAGTAAAGAATGAGTTAGCAGTGTGACAGCGGTTCTCTTGACATGATACTGAACAAAATGAGTGTTCTCGTTGCTTAAAAAGCTGGCGAAAATGCACTGGATTGTTAAGCCAGCGGACACGAATTCCGTTGATGGGTAAATAATGCAGCCAGAAAATATGCAGTAAAACAGCGTGAAATACTCGGAATATGAAACCATGATTTTAAATGCAACTGATATTACTTGGACTTGTCAAAAGTCATATTTTCGTTTTTGTACTCCTCAAAAATTCACTCGGCCATTGTTAATGCAAAAACATAACCTGTCCATAACTGGATTTTGATGTTTCAACATAACCTCCATGAAAGCAAACTGATTGTTTATTGTTGCAGAGGAATTGTTGTTGTTTGTCGTATCATTCAGTGAAGTTGGTAGCACTGGTGTTATTAATAATAATATTATAAATATTACAGTGGGAAGAAATCAGCAATAAAAATTAGAAAATCGAAAAATGAAAAATATTTTACATCTTTATGAATGTATTGCGCGAATGTTGATTAATTTCCAATATTTTGTTGTTTCTGTAACAGAGGCTGTTATCATTTAGCGCAACAATTGCTATCTTTATGCATAAAACGTTGTTTCATCTGTCAAAGTGACAGCTGTTTCTGGTTTCTTGTGTTGGCAGTAGTGCCATGAGCTCAAACACAAATACTGTCTCAGATTATGGTTTATTCAAGAGAGTTGCAAGATCACGGTCGGATTCCTGTCAGCTTCGAATAGCAACATGAGATTTCGGAGCATCTTATTTTTTTGTTTGTTTTTATTAGTACGATTTAACGATGCGAAAAAGGCTGATTCGTATCGTGCCGTGGTTGTTATCCATGGTGTTTTAACTGGCAGCGAAAGTATGAAAGAAATAACTGATCGAATCAGAGAAGTAAGTTAATTATATTTTAAGCAGACAACAAAGGATCGTCGCGCATGCGCTTTGTTTCAAACTAATCGAATTCGAATGATACGTTTCATCAAAATTTTTATTACAAATTTTACACAAATCAATTTAATAGCTAATTTTTATACATGTTTCCTTCTGTTCTATATTCCATTCTTATAATTTTATGTATGTGGTATATAAGTTTTATATATGATATATGGTTTCATATATGTATATACTTAGAAGTATATGTGACATTTATACATATAATTGTATAATTTATTTTAAATTTACATGAATATAACATTGAATACAATATAAAATTATTATCTATTTTTATTTATGCAATTAAGTCATACCATTTTAATGATTTTTGCTTGTGCTAATTTTGTTATTGTTTCATTTGTCATCGCTTTTAGTTTTCTCTATTGTTTGAAAATTATGATAAAGATAAGTATTTTGCTGATTAACTGACAACTCCATTATCTAAACAATATGATACATAAGAGTTCCAGAGCCAAAAACATGAGTAGTTTTAATTGCTTGAATATTGCTGCTGTTTTCTTCTTTATATGTCTTTGTTTTTAGAAACATCCAGAAACTCAAATTTATAATACAGAAAGATATGCGGGGTGGAGTAGTCTTGAGTCTATGTGGAGACAAGTGGAAGAAATTGGTCAAGACGTTATATCAATTGGAGCAGCTTTTCCAGAGGGAATCAATCTATTAGGGTATAGTCAAGGTGGTTTAGTTGCTCGTGCCATTTTGCAAAGGTTCCCGGAACACAATGTCCGCAACTTTATATCACTGAGTTCGCCACAAGCTGGTCAATATGGAAGTAAAGTATCATAAATAATTATAATTTTTATACCATTTTCTTTTAGACTTTTCAAAAATCTATAAAAATAAAATATTTGGTTCCAGCTGAATTTTTGCATCTTATATTTCCAAGCTTGGTTTGTTCAACGGCGTACGAATTGTTTTACTCAAAAATGGGGCAACACATAAGCGTTGGAAACTACTGGAACGATCCGCATCATCAAGTAAGATTTATATTTGCTCAAGTATTGAAATTGAGAAAAGAAAAATGTTGCTAACTCCTCATTTATTGTTTCAGCAACTGTATTATAATTACAGCAAATTTCTTCCTTTTGTAAACAATGAAATCTTTACTTCCAACACGACTGCTTTTAAAGCTGGACTTACGAAACTGAACAAACTGGTGCTCATCGGAGGACCAGATGATGGTGTTATAACGCCTTGGCAAAGCAGCCAGTTCGGTTTTTATGATACCAATGAAACCGTCGTAAGAATGGAAGAGAGAGATATTTATATTTATGACCGAATTGGTCTTAAAACTTTAGATAAAGAAAAAAAATTGTTTCGACATACAGTACCTGGAATCGCTCATGACGGTTGGCATAAGAATGCATCTATTGTAGATAATTTTATACTACCATATTTGGATTAATCAAAACCACATTTGAGACTGAATGAACTGGTGATTAATACTCTGCATACTAGGAAAAAAATATTGAACATAATTTTAATGCATTTTAATGATGTTTGTAAATAAAAAAGAAGATTTTGCAAATAAACAATGATTTATGTTTTGTAATTGAGTTTTTTGTATTTTTAATCATGCGATTTTGTGCGAAACACAAATAACTTCGAAGAACCAATATATATAATGCTGTTCGAATATTTAAATATAAAATGAATTCGGTTAAAATAATTGAATTTTTACCAATATTTTAGCCTAAAATAATTTCGGCTTTTTTATACAAGTTCCACACTTAATAGTTTTATGATATTGTTAAATCGAAAAATTCTGTTACCAGAACTGATGGTCGATTTATCTGTTCTAAAAGACTGAAACAAATAATAGAAAAAATTACAATTTAGTCTTTCGACACGAAAATCAAAGACAAAAATACATTTCAAAAATGCGCTAAGAGAATAAGTAACAAATAAAGGAAACTTGAATAAAATGTTCCAAAATTATATTTAAATTAGACTCGGTTTTCGAATTCGAGAAGCACCGATATCCGATCAATGTAGCAAACAAAACATGCGAATTGTGTGAAAAAGTTGAAAGATTAAATTTTTAAAGGTCATGGGAGGTCATAAATTAACGTTAACTTGATCACGTAAAACTATTACTAGCCGAAGAGATGCTCCTCTGGTAAAAAATAAAAAAAAACAGACAATCCACTGTCTAATTGTTCGGGCAAGCCGAACAATCTCGAGCCTTGTAAGTAATCAAGGAAAAATAGCCACGTATGTGGAGAAAAAAGGTGGGTTAAAAAAGATCCTTACAAAATCCACTCAAAGTATTCCTAAAGTGAGCTATATAATTCTCAAATGGCTAATGTAAAAAAGAAAAAGAATAACTAAAATAAAAAGAAAAGAATAAAGAAAATAAATAGAAAAGAAAGAGAAATACAAAAATTTATCTCGCTCATTGGTTTATTGCAACCTGAACACTGAGTCTTGTATATTTTTGATCATTCAATTTGTTTTTCATGATTATGTGTATTAAGTAACCGAATATTTATATTAGATATATGTACATATTTATAATTTAATTTGTATTATTATTATTTTGTTAATTTTCAAGCAATTTTAAATATTACAATTTATATTGAATTATATTATTTGAGGCACACAATTGATTTTTTTAATATTTTATGAGAATACAAGCTCTTCGCGTATTTTCCTATCCTGCAAAATATATATATATTTTACAGGGTAGGAAAATGCACTTAATTCACCTCTACCCATTAAAAACCTAATCCTTGTGCCATCCAATATACCCCACGCGGGACTACCGTTAGGTATTACTTCGCGTGGAACGGACTAGATATTAATTATCTACACTACATCATGGACGCCACCGTTTCAGTTGGTCCTCCACTTGAAGCACTTTGATTACACGAGTAGCTATGTTCATCGTTGCCTCCCAGTTGTCTTTGTTTAATATCATCAACCTGACAAGGTTGTCAGGTGTCATCGAGTTTTGCAGCTGTCTCTCCAGGTCATCCCTGTCAGAGATGAAGCGAGGGCATCTAAAAAAGATGTGTTCTGCAGTTTCATCCTCATCACAGTTGGGGCATACTGCTGAGGTTTTCAGTCCGAACCTAGCTAGGTAAGCTCGGAAACAATCATGCCTAGTGAGCAGCTGGGTCAGGTAGAAATCTATCTCCCCATTGCTTCCTTGATATCCAAGTTTCGATGTTTGGAATCAAGCAATGGATTCATCGACCATCGCTCGAGGAGTCCCATCGTTGTTGCCAGTTATCGATGGTCTGTTTCTTCTCCCTCGATATCTCCAAAGACCTTGTATTGCTGTCAGGAGCATAAACCAGTTAATAAGTTCTTTTCCTCTCGTCCGCCAACAGATCTATTGGAATCATACCCACTACCACACAGATGGCTTCCCTCGAAACTATGCGATAAGCACATGCGACGCGTAGCGCGATTCTCCGATAGACACCAGCCATTAGCATAGCATTGGTTGCTATGTCCATAGCTGTTGACTAAATTGGAGCGGCGTATAACAGAACGGAGCTGATGACCGTAGACAGAAGATGTCTCTGACTATGTCTCGGTCCACCGATATTTGTCCGCGATGCTTTCTGATTAGTGATTCGAAGGTGGTCGTCGAATCGTAACCTGACATCGATCTAGACACCCAAGTATCTGAGCGAGCGTTGGGAGGTAATATCACAATTCCCAACGGTCAGGGTGATAGTCTCCCTAAACTTTCTTCCTGTCACGAGAACAGCCTCTGTTTTATGGCCTGCCGTCTCTAAGCCGACTGAAAAAAGCCACTGATGGATGATGTCAATTGCTTTATTCGCAGAGCATGTCACTTCTTCAAGGAATTTGCCAACAACTACTAGGGCCAAATCATCAGCAAATCCTACTGTCTCAGTTCTCTTAGGCAAAGGGAGTCTCAGCACCTCATCATACATAATGTTCCAAAGTAATGGATCTAGGACCGAGCCCTGCGGTACACCACCCGTCACCCTGTACGTATGTGTTCCTGCTTCTGAGCCATAGGTCAGGAACCGTTGCGAGAAATAGCTGTTGATAATACTCCTAAGATAAAGTGACACCTCCATCTTTCGTAGTCCATTCTGAATGCAATTCCAGCGGGCGGAGTTGAATGCATTTCTAACATCTAATGTGATGATAGCGCAATATTTCTTTTTCCCACGCTTCCAGCTTTTACCTGCTATTGCCTTTCGAGCAATACCAACAACCTTGTTTACAGCATCTGTCGTGGATCTAGATCTGCGGAAGCCGAACTGGTTTCCCTCGCTAAATTGCTCGAGTCTGTTCAAGATTATTCTCTCGAGTACTTTACCGGCAGTATTCAGAAGGCAGATTGATCGGTAAAATGACGGCTCATTCGGGAGCTTGTCTCCTTTAGGTAGGAGAACAAGATACTGTTTTTTCCAACAGGTTGGAAACGTGTTCTCTCTAAAACAAGCATTGTACACCTCGAGAAAGATGTCGGGTCTCAGGCAGATGACAGCTTTAAGAGCAACATTTGGGATGCCGTCTAGTCCAAGGGCCTTGGCATCTCTCACCGTTTTGGCGGCTTTCATCAATTCTTCTCCTGTAATCGGTAGTACCTGTTGTGCCTCTTGAGGTATGTTCGGTAGAGCTGAAGTTTCCGGTTGACGTGTGGGAACAGGGCTCTCACTATCTTATTCAAAAGTTCTGGGCATAACGATGCGCTCGAACTCTGGCCCTTCATCGTAGCTATTACCGTTCTATAAGGTCGGCCCCAAGGATCTTTGTCTACTTCTCTGCAAAGCTTTTTCCACCCTCGGTTTGCTAGCCTTGATGGCTTTACTCAGCAGTTTCCTTGCTGCCGTATACCTTCCTCGCAGTTCCACAAAATTTGAGCGGTTCCTGGCACGTTGAGTCCTCCTCCTAGCCTTGAAGCATGACGCACGAAGAGCTGCTATTTCTTCATTCCACCAATAAACAGGTTGTCGACGATCGTGGTTATTTCGCCTCGTCATGGATGCGTCACAAGCTCTTGTGATTATGTTCATCAGGCGAGATGTATCTTCACTGGCTGAACCCGTGGGCTCAAAACTGGATTGCACCATGAAGTCAAACATCTCCTTGTCCAAGGAACGTGGGTTCCAGCCCCGAACACTCCCATCAGTAGGCTTCTTCGGCTCCCTGGATGTCTTCACCTCAAACAGGATCGCCTGGTGATCTCTGTCTGTGTACATGTCATCAACTTTCCATCTTGTGATGTAGGAAGTCAGGCTGTCACTGGCAAACATGACATCAATGATGGAATAGTTACCGCTCCTAGAAAAGGAGTAACGCCGGTGTTGAATAGGACCATTTCCAGTAGAGAGAGGGCTTCGAGAAGGCTTTCACCTTTTTGATTCGTTACACTGCTGCCCCAGTCGGTAGTCCATGCGTTGAAGTCTCTCGCAACAATGACTGAGCGTCTGTTGCGAAATTCTTCTACGATTTCATTTAACATCTTCTCATACCTATGGTACGTAATGCTTGGTGGAGCATCACGTAACTGTACACACTACAGATGAATATGTCATCGACCTTGACCCATACGAATCCATCTAGTTTGACTTGTTGTCTTTCCTGAACAAAGATGCAATTTTTCGTCCAGATAGCTGCCTTGTCAAACCTATTTGATACCCAAGACCCCGAGCTGATATCACGATATTGCTCTCTGATAATAAGAACATCAACACTACTCTCCTTCACGTTATGCCATTATAGGTCCTATGCGGCCACGCAGTGGTTGAGGTTCAGCTGGAGGTATTTTATCCACGTTTTCGAATCGCTTAATTGATGGCGCACTGATACTCAGGACATAAGTAGCTGCCGGTCCAGTGGGTTTTGGCAGCTTCTCCTTTGCAGAGTTGGCATACCTTATCGGTAGCTTTGCAGGTTTTTGCGATGTGGGTTGTGGCTCCATATCTGAAGCACTGTTTCAAACGGTCAGGAGCACTGCAGGATCTTGCTAAGTGCCCGAAACCAAGTCATTTGAAGCATCTTGTGGGAGTGTTTTTCTCCCTGCTCTGCTTATCACCCAGCCAACTTTCAGCTTGCCTCTCTCCAGGACTTCTCTGCCTAGCTTGGCGGGTAGCACGAGTACAGCTGTTTTCGTTCCTCTGTAAGCTTGGCAGATAGATTTCACTGCGCTAGCGTCAACCTTGCTAGCAGCAGCTACCTGAGACCGGAGTGCTCCACAGATGTCTTCCGCCGTCGTAGGCTCATCCATATCTTTCAGCTCTATTGCTATCATGTCCATCCGACTGATAACAACCGCTCTGTTAGTCAGCTTTTGTTCCAAGGCCAACCGCATTTCTTCGATTTTGCCGTGAGAATTCTTGTCCATAACTAGGACTAAGTTGCCGACTGCATCCTTGTGCACTTTTGTCACGTTGTCTCCTATAGATTTCAAGTCAGTCACCCAACAATAACTTGAGTATATTGGCATACGAATTTCCCTCTCTGGCTTTCACTACTAGCGGGTCGGGACGAGCTGGGCGCACTGGCTTACTGCGTAGCTTGCGCTTTTCTGTTGTGGGTCGGGAGCCAGACGGGTTTGCCGTTGTAACCTTAAAGATTTCGGCGTACCGTCTTCTCGTGGTATCTGTCGTTTGGACTTGTGTCTTTTCACCCTTTTTGTCTCCCTCCAGGTACCCGAGACCGTCATCGGTGAACTTTCATGCTGTCTCTTCTGTCTTGCCGGAGGCCGAGGTGTCTTATCAGACTTTTTCAGCTCCAGGTAAGACTGTCCAGGCTTCGGAGACCACTGGTATTGCACGTCTGTGATGTCTCTTGCAAGTCGAGCAATAGCTAGTCCTGCCAGCGCGAAAGTATCCTCAACTTTCTTCATTTTCTGTAGAATATCCTTGCTCACATTCTTCCTGGAGTAGGTAAAACCAATGAGCTCTTCCAGGTCGCATCTGAGTTGGAGGAGCGCCCTGACACTCCTCTCCATCTCCTTGTTTGTAGCGGTAAATGCATTCGTGGCCAAGACTTCCACCACGGATGCACTGCGGTCGTCTGATGACGACGAATGGGAGCCCACTTACTCACTCCCAGACGCCGGTATTGGGGATTCGAGCCCCTGCACCGTAAGGTTTGTCTTTTGCTGACTCGCCATATTTGGTTTTTAATTGGAGTTCCTTCCTCAAGGTTTTTAAATCGGACTAATCCTTGTCCTAGCCTTTGAGGATTCAACCTTTGACTATAAGGCAGTAGGTGTTGGAGATGGAGCGTTTATTGAAGAGCGACGCACGCTCGCTCTGTCGTGATTTTTCATCAAGCTAACGGCTTTTTTATAGGTGAAATATGTTCAAACATCATACTTCCCCAACTGTACTCTTAGACTGAAAATAAAACCTTAAACTGAAAATATATAATCCAAAATCCTAAAATGCGGAGTCCCGAGTCTAAAAACACTAAAATGATCACTAAAACTAAAACTCTATATAAGACTCGCCCGGGGCTCTTTTATGCTTTTTGGCCCACCAAAAGTAGCTCCGACAATTTGGTGACGCCTCCGGTATGACGCTGAATCAATTCCCCACTTGATTGGCATAGGTCGTTTTTGCGGACACATAAGTGTTCTTGCGACCGCTACCTAGCTACAAAATTTAAAAGTGACATTAGTGTCGATGCGCTTGCGCAGTCCCATTTCCCATGAGCCCTGACAAGCGCCCAAGAAACAGCTCTCCCGGCTCGGTCCTTGCCAGCTTTCGGATAGAAACAATGAGGGAATGCCTCTGCTCCTGGCTGCAAAATATTAACCTGAAAGGAATGCCATAGCAT